>CAIGRB010086035.1:3160-19806 GCA_903798255.1 Fraxinus quadrangulata | reverse complement strand
ATTATTATTAATATTTAAAAGATGAATTAACCTTTGATTTGTGAAGAAAAGTTTTAAGATCTGATGTTTGAAATGTATAATTAAAAGGTAGGTTTTTAGGTAATTTTCCTTTAAAAAAAAAATTGAAGAATACGATAATACTTTTGGATCTATTAAATTATGTGATTGAAAATGAAGTTTTATAAATTTTAAATTTGCCGAACGAAAGCTAAAGTTAAAAAACTGTATTAGGATTTGAAATTGTGCTATTGACAACTAAACCAATTTACAGTTTCTTTTTCAATTAATATCATAAAATTTGTTATATAAAAACAAGTTAGAAGAGGCCTCAATTGGTTGGCAAAAAAAATTGTTACATGGGATCCTTCGATCAATTTAACATTGGAACAAATACATCAATCAATAATAACTTTACATAGTCGGTTTCAAATTCATTGAAAATAAGAAAATTGCATAAATTCCTCAGTGTTCTTACCTTCTTTGTTATGTGTTGGAATCTCAACTTGCTATTCCGTCGGCAGTTTCTCTCCATATATTTTTAACACATTAATACATAATATTTTTTTTAGCTAATGAGAAGTCGCCAACATAATATTACACGTTAGCGTCTTCACATTTACTAATAAAGAACAATTTATTGGTTTTTAAAAAATGTATAGATGAACAACAAGTTCAAGATTGCAAATCTGAACTCCTTTTAACGAACTTTTGTGACACATCAAAAAGCTAATTTCCCAACCAAAACTTGGGGCATGAAAATTTTCATCTTTTTCATTGAACGACAAATTGATGATGACAGATATTAGTTGGTTACCTTATAATTTACTTTACTTAAACATGCACATTCAAGAACTAACTAAACACTATTTATTAGTTAGGCCTATCTAATTATATAATTATAGGGCATCTCCTTGTCATTCGATTCGGAATAATGTTATTTGTACATAAGCAGTTGCATAATGATTTAATTTATTTGGTTGAAAAAATTTGGATCCAATCATATCTCACATGTATATGTAAACCACAATGTCAACCTATTATGTACATAATCCTTTAATTCACCATTTCCCTATTGTAACAATCTAGTTGAATTAATAACTAATAACTCCATGATTTCACGTCTCCCAATTGAAAGCAAAGAGGGTTTTATCGGAGCTAGACATATGAGAGTCACGTGATAATGTTATTTCTTATTCATGCAATAGTTCATGTACGACGGTCGTCATTAACTGATGTCCATGCCACTGATTTCTATCATTCTAAGTTACAATATTTATGTGCAGTTACATGATTATATAAAATTCAATGTACAATGACTTGATCGACGTTAAATTGCAAGTACAATTACTGCAAATGGAATTTACCCGCAATTATTATGTTGAAATAACTCGTTGAGAGCTTAAACTCATGAAGCGTGGGAATTTTTTATTTGTATTCATATTTAACGCTGAGACACGTGCACGTCGTGTTTATTATTCATTAAAAGTTTGACATGTAAATTTTTTGAAAATTTATAGTTGTGATATTCGAACACCAAACCACTATGAGATCAAATACCATCATGAGTCATATTATCTAAAAATATTTTATCTTCGGCGAATCACATATAGGAGCAATAATCATCATCAACAAATTTGATTTGATATTTAAGCTTTGTTAATTTCCATTAATCAATTTACCCTTTCTGAAAGTATTGTTGATTTCCATTAGTATCTTTTTAGACATTTTAAATGCATGCATTAATTCATATGGTACTGACTTTCACCAATAAGCACTCTTCCCCTCGTATATAAATGTTTTTCGTAGCTTTCACTACCTATCCAACTGCCAAAAGTTACTATAAATTGTAAGACAATTTCATTTGATGAACATATACTTAGCTGGCCATTACATTTTGGGAACAAAATCATAAGAGAAGAAACCTATTGAATCAATGATATCATTGTAATATCTTTTTTATAATCATATTGATCAGTTTCGTATCTATTACTTAGTGCATTTTACTCTCCTTCATAGGCTTCGTCATCTGGAAGTTGTCGTTAACAACATTTTTTTGCAGGTCGAGCACAGATTCCAACCATACTTGGCGTTGACGGGAAATTGCTCGATAACTTTCGAAGTCGATATATTTTTGGGATTTTGGTTGTCAAGAATGAAGTCTCCAATGTACAAGAAATATGACAGTGCAGATTATTTTGACTATGAGTTTGATTGTCAAGCAGATTTTCAACAGGTAAGTTCTATAATCTTTAGTTGTATGGTTTGTGTCTTCCTCTTTGTTTTGATACTTCTATCAATTTCAGTTTCTTGACGAAGCAAAAGCATGCCAAGGAAATTTCAAGACTGAGCCTCTTGAAAAAGTGGGAATTAAGGGACAATTGCAAGGGGAGAAAAAGAACAGAAAATCATGGAAAAATTCCCTGTTTTCCTGGTTGAAAACCAATAAGAAGAACAAGTCCGTCATGCAGCAATCTCCAAGAAATGGCGCCGTCGGTTCTGAACCGAAGCATGGTCCATTCTCGGGTCCAGTCCGTGGAAGTGGTGGCGGTAGCATTACTAGCAGACCCCAGAATCCAACATCCGGACCCATCGCCAGTTTTTTCCTTTCGAGCAAGAGAGTCGAGGACGAGGTGCCCTATGTGTCTCTTGGCCAGCTTAACAATTCTCATGCTGTTCAATCTTATGGACCTGTTTACTTGGTGACTTAGTATAGATCAGTAAAGAATATCATGTACTGTGATCGTGTTTATATCTTTTAGGACATCCAAATTTTCAAGAATCTGGCATGATTCCTGACTGTCGGTTGGTTATAATCTCTAATTTTTGTGAGTAAAAGCAGAGGGGAACATACACCCCATAATATGGTGTTGAATGTACAAGACAACCTGGTTTCAACCCCCTGATTAAGAATTTATGTATTCATTTTACCATTCAAATATTCTGCTGAAATATATGGCTATAGATTTTGACAATAAGAATGGAGAAATTTTCACTTGTTGCACTAATTGGATGCATACTCGAGTGCTCCATCGATGGACGGGAAACTTGCATGAATGATGAGAACAATGTAGATTTGTATTACTTGCAAACAGATTATGTTCCGTAGCGTGCTTGATTCATGCCCCCTTTAATGATTCAAAAACCTTTCATTTCTTGGAACACTGAGTTCATGCCCTCGCATGATCCATGAATGGACGGGGTCTTGCATGAACGATAAGAGCAAGGTGGATTAGTACCTCCAAAAAAATTACGCTTCGTAGCATGCTTCATTCATGTCCCCCTTCAATGACTCAAAACGTGTGACATTCTTGAACACCTGCATGTATGGCACGCAGTAATAGACATGGCTCAACTGTATAATACACAACATTTTAATTTCTTTCTTAATACCGTCGAGCATGGAAAAATCTTTCCTGCCAAACATGACACTCGTAAATTGTTTTCGAGTCTGCTAAACATAATCTGTGCACTTTCCTCCTACACTGATCTATCGCATCCAACAATCAATAGAGGATAGTAACCAATCAAAAGCAATAAAAGAAACTAAACACATCAAATGCATAAGAAAAAAACTTGGAAAGATTTCTGCAATTGAAATAAATTTCATATGATTGAAACATCCCAGCAGTACATACATAATAGCCAGCAAAGAATTGACCTGAGATTTTACCTAATACTCTTCTGTAAGAGAAGATGGGCACATTTCCATTCTCAAACAGAGAAGCCAAACTATGTATGAAAAGCAACATATTCACTTCCTATGTTATATAAATAGGCTCCCAGAAACAAGGAAATGCTTCATTTAGAGTGCGGATATCAAGGGACAGCCTCTCATCTGCATCAAGAATTAAAAGAACATCGAACAAATAAACTTTTTCATCGGAGATTGATCATCTCCGAAACAATCCACCAATGAGTCAAGGTTTCATTCCGTATAGTGCCAAACTACTATGGTGGAATTACCCCAAATGACATTCTTGACTTGCCGAAACAATTTTAACCATCGACTAGAATGCCAACGACTTTGGGCTAACAAACGTGCATTGTAACTACCAACCAACGTGTTAACATATTACAATGAATAAATCAACTTTGAAGCCTCTACTTCCTTTTCTACAGATCAACATTTCTTGGACTGCAAGGATTGATCCTTCTGTTACCGCTCAAGAGCCTTTTCAATGACCTCAATCGTGTAGGCACCGGAGATTTTTGTTCTTCCTCGTCATTAAACGGCCTTGGTATATCAATCACCATCATGCCGTCCGGCCTATTACTAGTCGACTGGGATGATGAAGAAGAACTAGGTGTCTGTGAGGAAGTGGCAGTGGTACTAATTCCACTGCCATCCTCCAAACAAGGACCCAATATGCTAATCTGAGTTTCATTACCCCAAAACAACACGTTGGTAGGGAAACTTGGAACATCTGTACCATTAACGCCTGAATTTTCCCCAATTGGGGTTTGTAATATAGTCTCAAGTGTTGATTCAGTAGTTACAGAATTCGAAGAGGATTGACTCGAATTTGAAACCGGGTTTCGACAAAGAGGGCAAGTTGAATGTGATTGGAACCACATATCAATGCATTCAACATGAAATCCGTGCTTGCATTTTGGTAAGAGCCTGGCTTTTTCACCATCAGAAATCTCACACAAACACACTGCACATTCTAATCCTTCTTTAAACTCTTCGGGATCAAATACGACTACAGGTATAGTTTTGAGCATCGCCGGGTCTAGGCCGGGGCGAGCAGTGATAACAGTTACTTCTAGGTGCCCAGCAGCGAAATCAAGGTTGCGGCGGCGGCGGCGGTGGGGTGTGGTGGTGGCGTTTTCTTGGCGGCGGTGCCCGAACCATTTGGCATAGAAGTGAAGACAATACACAAAAACTGCCACAAAGAAAAGGATTATTATAGCCACCACCATGATTTTTCCTGTGAGCTCAAGCAAATCTGTATCACCAGAATTCCCATACCTACCAGCTGTGTCTCCCATTTTCTATGACAAAAATGAAGAAATCTTTTCGGGATCCTCCCAAATTTTGAGTTTCTATGACAATCTACTCGGGATTTTTGGATAGCTTAATTATATTCTTGGAATCCCAAGAAAAATTTGAGATTTAAACAAAACGCAGTGATTTCTCAGCATTTTGAGTAAATCCCACTTTTGGGACTTGTGGGGGATTCTTTGAAATTCTAAGAAATCTTGAAACTTTGAGCAAAACCCAGAAAAGAATGTTTCTAGTACACAATAGAACAGCCAACAAGAACTCATATAATGGAGGAAATTTCAGGTTGAGAAAGAGAAAATGAAGTTAAATTTGAATTTTACAAACAAATTCACTAATTTGAAGATTGCTTCTGGTATTTAAACGGAAAGAAGATGATGGGATTTGGGTCAAAAAAATTGGAAATGAAAATGACGTTGACAGTAGCAGTCAGCGGAGAATGGAATAACGGGGAAGATGAATCTACGCGGAGGCGTTTTGGATTGGCTGACAAGAATTCAACTACAAAATCAAACTACCTTACGAGACTTTTATTGTGGCTTTTTTAGGAGTTTTAAATTTGGTTTTACATTAGATGAGAGACGGGCAACTAATTTTGACTTTTCTTTTGGTTTTAGATTGACCATAAAAATGTGTATTAATTAATTCAAATTACCATAAAAATGTAGTTGGGCAGATAAATAGCAAAATTTATTTTGCATTTGTTGTATGATTCGATCCGACACGTGCTCTTATTAAATATTCACTTATGGGTTGTTTGGTAGAGATTAAAATTGAAAAACTAGTTGTTATTGTTGACTTTTATTAGACGAGTGAGATCCAATAACAGTTATATTTTCAATTTTAATTGAATTTTAATAACTTCCAAACAACCCCTTAATAACATGAAAATAAACGGGTTTTCATATTTGTTTGTCTCAAAGTATAGGTTACTTTCTCTAGGGTGATTATATTATCACTATAATTTTTATTTGATACATCACAATTTATTTGCAGTTAAATTCCTCAATTTTTCATTGTAGTAATTTTTTTTTAACTTCTTTCCATCAAATTCTTTTTTTAACTTTCCATTAATTAGTACTTATCGTCCTTGATAATGATTTATATCAAAATATTTCATTTTCATGCTTTGAAATGAGCGGAAAATATTTTTTCCCACTTTTATTTATTAAAAATATGATTAAAAAATAAGTTAAAATAAGTTATTTTATGTCATAACNTTAAATTCCTCAATTTTTCATTGTAGTAATTTTTTTTTAACTTCTTTCCATCAAATTCTTTTTTTAACTTTCCATTAATTAGTACTTATCGTCCTTGATAATGATTTATATCAAAATATTTCATTTTCATGCTTTGAAATGAGCGGAAAATATTTTTTCCCACTTTTATTTATTAAAAATATGATTAAAAAATAAGTTAAATTAAGTTATTTTATGTCATAACAAATTTTTGAACATTAAACTCTTATCGAATAGAAAACGTGTTAACTAATAGAAAGTTTGAATATAAGAATTATATGAAAAATTGTTAGGGACATAAGTATTATAATGCAGCAAAGATTAAGAATCTTAAGTGTAATTAAAATATGGTGCGAGAAATAAAAATTAGGTGTGAATATAATTATTCATTTCTTTATTGAAAGTACAATTTCAAATTTTCAAATATATCCCTATTTAATTTGTTTTGTTATCAATGAATATGATATACTCTCTACTCCTATTTAAATAATTATTTAACATATGGGAATATTATGGAAAATGTAAAAGAAAAAAAATTAAATAAATTTTTTAGCTATATTAATTATACTCACATGAAAATGGAAGTATGTCTCTATGGAACGGAGTAAGTATTGATATGATTATAAATTGGTATAATATTTAACCCCTTTTTGGTTTGGCTAAAAATCAAGTTTTTAAGTAAGTTCTGATAAAACTTGATAAAATTTGTAAGTCTGTAAAATGTATGATTAAAATGAGTTTGAAAACAATAAATTTTAAAAAATTAGAATCAAATAGTTACTTCATAAATTTGATCAGAAGTTTCTTTCTTTACTTATTTTCTATGTACAGAAATGTTTGAACCTTTAAGTATGGATATCTTTAATAATTCCAATATAAGATACAAATAAATCAAGTCAGGGTTTAATACAGTTATTTGACAAGTCATGTGTGAAATTTAGTCCATGTTTGGTTCTCATTTTTTAAAATTTATTTTCTTAAACTCATTTTTAATAGTATATTTTATACGACGCACATTTTTATCAGTTTTTTAAACATACATTTCACCAACTTTTATTAAAACGTAATAAAATTTTGATTTATAACTAAACCAAACATAGGCTTAATCTTAACAATTTTGAAGTTGTTCCATTTTGATGGTTCCACTTGAGTTTCGCGTTACATGTATTTCACTAAATTTTTGACATATCAAAACTTTAGTAACGTATCAAAATTTTAGCGTTATGATATCTGAACTAGTTTTCTAGAACAAAATTGTTTTTAATGACTTTCGTGTTGAACTTTCAATATTTCAATCATTTATAGAATGTCTTTATTTTGTTTATATAGCTAAACTTTATCATCTAAAGCCCTATTTTTCAAAAGTATATTTGCCCTGAGCCTCTTTCTAAACCCTCGTTTTTAATCTTACATTTTCCTAATAAAACAATTTTACATGTAAACCACATTCTTCAAAAATAAAATTATTGCTCCAAAATCTATTTCCCAGAAAAGGGGACGCGAAATCGGCCTTAATTAGCTGAACCTAGATGAGTCTCTCATACGTCATACGAATCTTGATCAATTACGCAATTCATTTTCCATCCTTATATGGAGTTTTTTTTTTTTTTTTCGTAAAAAAAAAAAAAAAAAAAAACTAACTTTCATTAGAATCAAACTAGACAGCTCCTAAAATGAAACTTGAAAATCACCACGCTATTTAGAATAAGAAAGATGTATTACAGAGAATCTATCCAAAGCATGAGGCACATTGGATGCCTCAATCCGGAAGAAAAAAAAGTGCGATAATGAAGCAACAGGACAGAAGAAGAGCCCTCTTTAGGGCACGAGGAGATGATTCTTTAATTGTCATCACCTATGATGCACGGAAACTCTCTATAAGCTATCGTTCCATTTCGAAAACTCTTCGAAAACGATTCGGAAACTCAAAAGTTATCGTTTTTTTTAATGAAATTCGGGAACTCTACGAAAATTTATGGAGACTTATTCGAAACTTTGTATGAAAAAATTCAGAATTTTAACCAAAACAATTTAAGCACGGGGCTCTAACCAAAAGTTAACTTAATTATGGACTTTAATTTATTATTCAAAAGCATTATAATTCTAGATTTTAAAATAAGCCTAAATTTTCTAATTATTTTGCCACCTTTATCAAATTCTAATTGTTTGTCGAATTGAGAAACAATTTCGATTTGAGAACTTGTAAAAAAAATCTAGTTCGAGTATTGATTCATTATCTATAATTGTTTTGACTTTTGAGATGATAATGATTTTATGTCAAGATCTTGGTTAAATTAGATAGATTGTGAATTTTTTGTCATTTAATTTATATTATGGATTTTTTTTGAAGTTGAATATTGAATTTATGAAATTAAAATTAACCATTTTAGTAGGCACTCGGAAAAGAAAAAGAAAATCCGAAATTGTCTAGCAACTGTGCAAGGAAAAGAGTTTGTTCCTCATCCTCGCATCGAGCACATACAATAGAATATTTAAGAAAGCACGCTTGACAGTATGAATGCTTTCATTGAGTATTTCGCTATGCATTCAATTCAATTTTCAAAGAAAATTACTATTATTATATTTAAAAAAATTGTAGTGGAGGTTTCAAACCCTTTGAAAAATTTCACATCGCGATTCCAAACTTTTTAAATTTTAACAGCCACGTCTCAAATAATTATAATTAACTCGGTTAAATATGGCTTTAATAAAGTACTTTATTTTATAAATAAGTAGAAAACCAAGTAATTTATTTTATAAATAATTAAAATTAACTCAGTTAAACGTGGCTTTAATAGTTGTTTAATCTAATTATGTACTAAAAATTGTATTTTTTACAGCCTTTTTACCTTGACAATTTGAAGCGGCAAAATGGCTGGCCAAAGTGTCTATTTGATGTGGGCACCGAAAGAAATATTCTTCCCCACATTATGGATCAGATCTGAAATTTTGGGTTAAAAAAAAAAAAAAAGTGAAAAGAATTCTGAAAATTTTGTTTATAATTTAATTTGGACGAAATGATTAGTTTGAAATGATTTTACCTCCTAATTTTGTGACCCTATATCATATAGCTATGATAATGACACCAACATAATAATTAAATAAAATTCGTGAAGTGGCAACATTTTCCCAAATATTAATAACAATGTATATAAAATAGAAGAAAGAATATTCCAATTCAAATTAATTTGAAATTTGTATTATGTTAGTTCGGATGATCATCATCGTGTTATGTTCCACTGTGTCTCAGTATTTAATAAAATTTATCATTGAACGTCAATATTTTTGATGACAAATAGCAATAGTAAATGAAAAATGACCAAGAACTTTAGAATAATGAGTTTGGTGTGCTTGTCGAATCCCTTGAGTTGAATTTGTTTGGACTTTAGCATTATTGAAAGAAATAGTAATGACTTTGAGGTGCGTTTTGCACACTTGTATTGTATTGTATTATGTTAGATTTATTTATTTAGAATACTTCTATTAGGATGACATACGTATCTCTTTTACAAGTCACATGCCATGCCCCAATTTTTTATTATTTTCAAAATTTCCAACACTTGGTATACTTTAAAGATACTTATCGGACTAGTATTTTAACGTGACATGTATTGCATCATATACTAAAAAGTATAGTAAGAAAGTTATAACAAACAAGTTTAAAATTTTAACAAATTTTAATAAATTTCCTTAATTTTTAACAACACGTTATACATCAATCTATTATTTCAAATGCATTCTCAAAAGAAAATGTGGCTCAAACGAACTCGATGTGCCCATATTCTACTTTTAGAAAAACTACGTCTCGTCGTATCTGTGTAACTTACATTGTGTTTGATGTGATGCCATATAAGAAAAATGTATAAATATTTCAAAAACATTAATAACAATATTTATAGCTAAGCTTAAAAGTTGAGTTGCTTTTAAGCAACTTTTTGTCTACAAACGTTTATATAACTTATTTTTATGTTAGTTTTTCTGAAGAACTCTTAAAATTTATTCATTTTTAAAACTTATTTATTTACTTTTGAGTAACTTATTTATTGAAAAATAAAATTACATATTTCAATCAAAATTCACTGTTTCCATATTATTCATCACATCAGCTGCAGTGAATGAATAATTAGGTTTGCAATCATCTCATTTTATTTTGAGTTGGTGTAACTAAGGGATGGTGAATATTATGATTCATTTATTGAGTATTATTTGAAGCAAACAACAAATTAAATTAAATTAATCTTTTATTGTATAGCAAGCATACTCGAAGATTTTTATAAAATAATATTTTTATAATCTAGTGGACATTTTCCATTTACACCACCGTCATTTTTCAAAATAAGAAATTATATTGTCACACAATAGTGCCAACATAGCGGTCTTTGCATTTGGAGTTATTGACAGCTTTCTGTCAAATACGACGACTTAAAATAGCATATGGTGAACTCACTGGGAGAAAATAATAGAATCGACCATGTAAATTGATTTAGACAAAGAACTTTTTGTGTTCCGTGTCAAACTCGAGTTATATTAGTTACTAAATTTAAGAAAGAAGACATAGTCGATGTTGTCAACCTCTATATATCTATTTAGTGAATGAACATTAGTCCAAAAATTTGGGCAGCATACCGCCAGTTTGCATAAATATTAAATTTTGTCTATAGAATGAGGTCAATTTTATTATACGTCATATGCTATTAATTATTGGGGTATTAATTTAGAGATGTCGGACGGTAGATGATGAAAATGAGAAATCACTTAAAAAAATATTCAGCGTCATCTATTCGGTACAATTTCTTCTAAAATCAATTTTTATCGACCGCATATTTTTTTAATAAAATAATTTATACGTGAACCCATAACTTGTTTTTTACTTTTTAATCTTTAAAAAAATTATGTTCACTTCAAAGCTATATGGGACCTGGTAAAGCATAATGACCCTCAAATTATCTCTCTTCATCCAACATTCAATGGTCTTCTAAATTTTAGCTATAATGCATTTATAATTTTACAAATCAAAATCTTGATTATGGTTCAACCTTTTCGTCGGTGTAGGGTCTTGCTGACAACTCCACGGACAAGGCTTTGATTTCCTTTTCTTTTTAAGTTGGGCAGGTCTATTGTTGGACTCGTTTGCTTTGAAATTTGACCAATTGATCAGGGTCAACTTTCAAAATCCTTTTTTTTCCATTTGGATTCAATTGAGCCCATAAATTGGAATTGACTAAGCTCGAACACTCAGCAGATACGTGACCCACCCTTAGTGGAACATTAAAAAATTGGTATTCTAAGTTTGTTCATTAAGTTTCTTCATTGTGGCTATTACCTAGTACAATTTAACACTCACTTGAGTAGTGATAATGTCAGTCGAGTAAGCTTGTTCGCTTGGCAATTACGAAGAAAATTACAACTCATTCTATCAATTATGTATTAGTAATAGAGATTGATAAACTTGTTCACTTTGATAATATGTTGAGTAATGTTACTGGAGACTTGTTGAATATGTAGTGAGCCACTTCATTATTCCATGAATGAAACTCAATTTGTTCTTAGCATTTAAAGCCTTTTTCATGTTATTTAATTATTGTTGGGTTTTGTGACCCAAATTCGGTCCAAATTGAGTTTAGGGTTTCGCGTTGTGGAGCATTGTGCTTGAAGATGTCAAAATAGGGTCCAAGAAGGGAAAAAAATGATGGATTGACGGCGCTGGATGATCGCTTGACTCCCGCTCGAGCGAGAGGAGCAAAATTGGAGCATGGAAGACTTCGTCCGCTTGTCGTTGGGCTGCCGCTCGAGCGAACTGTAATCTTTTTCCATATTTTTCGGATTTTACGCGTTTTTGACCTAATTTCCTTGCTTTAGGGTTTTGGACGGTTCTCCTATAAATACTAGGCGAGTCATTCAGTTTATTAAACATTTAGTTACATAATTGTATTTTCTCTCCATTGATTGTTGATAAAGTATTCAGTTCCTCTGCCTATTCTCTTCTTCTTACTTACTTTCTTTTAATCTTGTTTTTCTTTATGCGATCTATACTTCATATCGCGCCATATCACCTCCTCAAATTTATAACAAGTGGTATCAAAGCTAAGGTTCAGCAGTTCCGCAGAGCAAGAATTTGATTCGTTCGAGGTTTTTTGTTATCGATGGCTACCATGAAGTATGATATTCCACTGTTGATTTGCAGTACAAGATTTTCATTGTATCAAGTAAAGATGAGAGCTATATTGGCACAGATGGATTTGGATGATACTTTGTTGGGATTTGATAAAATGTTCACAATTTGGACAACAGGCGAGAAGCAACGGAAAGATCGAAAGGCACTTTCACATATTCATCTTCATCTATCTAACAACATTGTTCAGGAAGTATTGAAGGAGAAGATAACAGCTGCATTGTGGTTGAAATTTGAGCAATTGTGTATGATCAAAAGTCTGACCAGCAAATTCCATCTGACACAGATGTTTTATTCTTATCACATGGCAGAANCATATTCATCTTCATCTATCTAACAACATTGTTCAGGAAGTATTGAAGGAGAAGATAACAGCTGCATTGTGGTTGAAATTTGAGCAATTGTGTATGATCAAAAGTCTGACCAGCAAATTGCATCTGAAGCAGAGGCTTTATTCTCAACGCATGGCAAAAGGCGGATCACTGGAAGATCATCTGGTTGTGTTTAAGGAGATTGTCGCTGATCTGGAGACGTTAGAGATAAAATATGATGAAGATGACTTGGCCTTAATCCTGTTGTGCTCGCTGCCTAATTCATTTTATCGTTTAGGGACACGATTCTGTACAGTCATGACACATTCACCATTGAAGAAGCATATGATGCTTTGTTCTCAAATGAGACGCTGAAACATCTGCTTAGAGCTGTTTCCAGATGAGATGAAGCTCTTGTAATTAGTGGTGATTATAGAAGGAGCAAGTCGATGGTGAATTTCAGCAATATGATCTTTTTTACTGTAAGAAAAAATGACACATTAAGAAGGATTGCGAGAAGTTGCATGGTAAAGGTAATTCAACTACAAATCGTGGGAGACAATCAGAAACTTCAGGTGAAGCAGACATTGTAGAGAACTTTGTAAATGATGGAGAACTTTTGATTATTTCTGACATGAAATCCAAGCCTGATGAGGAGTGGATTTTGGATACAGCTAGTGCGTTTCATATGAGTCTCAATAGGGATTTGTTTGAATCATATGAAACAATGACGCAAGGTACCGTTGTTATGAGAAACAATGAATCTTGTCGGTAGCTGGTATTGAAAGAGTTATATTGAAGTTGATGGATGTAACAATCATAATACTTGGCCAGGTTCGACATGTTCCAGACTTGAAGAAAAATATCATCTCGTTGAGTACCCTGGAATCGAAAGGGTACACATTCTCTGGTGCATGTAGAGTCTTGAAGGTCCAGAAGAGTGTCCATGTTATATTTGAGGGGTAGAGAAAGTCCCAGTTATACATCTTGCAAGGTGGGCAGAATCAATGAAGAAACATCAGCACAGGTTTGGTACCGTGGTGGATATACAGTTTGGTACAGTACCGTTGGGAGTTGAATCTGGACATATTTTAGAGAATACTACTCTGTCGAGTTTGAGGAATTTAGGTAATTCCCTTTGCCACCACAGTCAGCGGTTTCATTATATTCAACGGCTAGGGAGAGATCCATTGGAAATAGGTACGGGAATGCTGATCTGAATGAGCATACTTTTGGAGTTGTTGAAGGTGACGAGTCTAGTTAGGGGCCTTCAGTTAAAGCATTTTGTTCACGAAACTATATTTCAGATTTAAATCATCGCAAGTGCACGGTNACATCAGCACAGGTTTGGTACCGTGGTGGATATACAGTTTGGTACAGTACCGTTGGGAGTTGAATCTGGGTATATTTTGGAGAATACTACTCTGTCGAGTTTGGGGGATATGGGTAATTCCGCTTTACCACCACAATTTGCGGTTCCATTGTATTCAACGGCTAGAGAGAGGTCCATTGGAAATAGGTACGAGGATGCTGATCTGAATGAACATGCTTTTGGAGTTGTTCAAGGTAACGAGTCTAGCCAGGGGCCGTCGATTAAAGTATTTAGTGGTGATTCTACTACAGGGGTTGTTTCGACCTTGTTTGGTAAATTTTGAATTCGTTGTGAATTTTGAGAACCCGAGAGTTGGTTTCATTTGTATCTGTGTTTGGATATGGTGGAAGATGATGAGTATTTTTCGAGTGTTGGAGAGTCTTGGTTTAAGTTGAAGAGTTCATTGTGTTTCGTTGCAGTCGGACTTATTTTTCCAGGTGAAGAAATTTTAGAGCTTCGTTTGTTGCACCGAAATTTGTGTCAAGGTGGAGATTGTTGGATTTTGTTACCCAAATTCGGTCCAAATTGGGTATAGGGTTTTGCGTTGTGGAGTATTGGGCTTGAAGATGTCAAAATAGGGTCTAAGAAGGAAAAAAAAAGGATGGATTGATGCGTTGGACGATCGCTCGACTCCCGCTCGAGCTAGATGAGAAAAATTGGAGCAGGGAAGACTTCGTCCGCTTGTCCCTGGGCTATCGCTCTAGCGACATCCTAAGGGGGCCGTAATCTTTTTCCATATTTTTCGGATTTTACGTATTTTTTGGCCTAGTTTCCTTATTTTAGGATTTTGAACGGTTCTCCTATAAATACTAGACTCTTCATTCAGTTTATTAAACATTTAGTAGCATAATTGTATTTTCTCTCTATTTGTTGTTAATAAAGTATTCGGTTCCTCTACCTATTCTCTTCTTCTTACTTGCTTTCTTTTAATCTTGTTTTTCTTTGTGCGAGCTATACTTCGTATCGCTCTATATCACCTCCTCAAATTTCTAACAATTATCTCCAACCAAGATGTCGGTTGGAAATCACAAGTACATAATATTGTAACAAGTAATCTCTTCATTTGATCGACCTATTTTGCCATCTAATTTCAATGAGTCATGTGGGAAGAGGTCTTGACAATGTTTCGAAATACTTACTGCATACTTCATAACACTTTAATCAAAATTGAGTCACGGACTTGGCGAACTCCATCTAATTATGTGGCCTGAGAAGATTGCTATGAGCTTTGCGTGGCCCATACTACTTAATGTTCACGAATGATGACATTATCTGTAAGCACTATCATTGAGTCCTAACCAAAGTACTATCTATTGGCTTATGTCAAGCTTACTGGCCATGTGAACTTGGGGCAACTGCGATCAACGTGGAAACTCCTAAGGCATCGCACGAATGGTCCATGTGTTCTTGCAACCTTGGTTTGACATGTATCCTGAGGTCACATATATGATTTTAATTTATCATTTCAAAGCGTAATATACTTCGCGACATCTTTTTCAAAATGTGAAACAATTTAACGATAGATTAGAAAGAGCAATTTGTAAATGGTCATCCAATATGAATTTATTAAAGACATTTCATTACCGTAACCATTGACTTCAAAAAAATTGGATTTACGTGTAGAGTATTTTATTGTGTGAACGTGTAGTTAAAAATAAGTATTAAAAATAAATTAAAGTAGAGAGAATCAAACAAGAGCTTAATAAAATATCATACTTCCTCAATTCCATTTATATAGATTGATTTTGTTTTTCACACAAATTAAGAAATCATATTTAATGTTATTAAAAAAATATTTTTTGTCAAAAACTTTTATAATTTATCATTATTTAATTATCAACAACTAATAGTAATTTTTGTTGGAAGTAATAGTGTAATAAAGAAATAAGAGTATATTAGTAAATAAACCAAACAAAAATTCTCAATAAAGAAATAAGACTATATAATTAAGACAAGAAAATAAGAAAAGTTAGCATATATAAATGAGACGGAAAGAGTATAAAATATCTCAAACCACGCAAGTTTAACTTGAAATATTTTATAAAACTAACATGAATTTTCGTGGCATTTACGAGTCGTAACGTGTCTTGGCACTTGGGTATCTTGGATCAATGAGATATTTTTTTCCCACTACAGCTCATGACCTGACCCGACCCAAATGCAGTCACAAATGCAAACTAGACGACTAGATGCATGTACTTATATTCTCCTTTACATTAATTTTTACTCTTTTATGTGGTGAGATCTACAATATTGATTTTGAACACATCTATCACATCAATGCATAGATTTCTTCCACATATGAGAAAATGTCAATCATGATGTCATGCAAAATATACATAAAGCATTATTTTGAATCCACAAATGACTACCAAATTTATAGTTAGTGTCACTATGGTCATCAAATTTGATTTTGTTTCACTATGATCATCCAATTTTATATTTAGTGTCATCATGATCACCCAACTTCTTTTCACATATTTCACTAATTTTAAAATAAGTAAAATGATAACTTTGCATTATATATATAAAATAATTTTTTAAAAAA
>CAIGRB010086034.1:105545-122956 GCA_903798255.1 Fraxinus quadrangulata | reverse complement strand
TATAGTTCATGGAGTGAAGTTGAAGTATTAATTATAAGAGCCCAAGTTTTCCCTCTACAGAAGCTTGTATTTCCAGTAAAGTCGCAAATCTTAAAAATAGATTGATTAAAAAAAAAGATTATGGGCCTTCTGTTCCTGAATCAATAATGCATTTTTATGTATTCATGTTTCTAATTGTAGTTTAAAATATTTTGCCAAAACAACTTTAGGCCCGGATGCCCTTTTAAAGAAAAAAAAATCATGTTTTGACGTGATTTTTTTGAGAATTCGTGGTGAAAAAGTAGGAAAAAATTTTGAATTACGTACAAAATATTTTATTGCGTGAATTTGTAATTGAAAATGAGTATACGAATTAAAGACTTTTGTTTTAAAGGGAGACAAACGAGGAATTTCGAAAATCAAAGTTGAATTGTTAGGGTTCATTTGACTAAGTTTCTGCTATTGCTTTTACTTTTGTAGCATTGTCCATAATAGTTGACTCCAAACGCCTCCAATATGGAGCCGCTATGTGACATTTATGTAAAATACTATGTGTACTTTTAGCATAATTCTTTGTTTTAACTTCTTGTAGAAGAATTTTTTTATGAGCTATAAGTCAACTTTTAAAAAAATTCTTCTAATCAAACAAAGTAATTTCAGAAAATTATCCAACATATTCAAAAGCAACTTCTGAATTTTGGAAACAACTTTCATCTTTACGAAAGTCTTGCCAAATTAATCCTTGCTAAAAGAATTGAAGAGATATGAACATACTTGAAAGTGCTTTTAAGTAATTATGAGTCGTTATTCTACCGATTATGTGATGGTAAGATCTCGTAGTTATGGTTGCTTTCGAATTCAATTTCACAAATTTAGAATTTGACTCCCTTGTGGTCAGGGGCGGAGGGAGGGGGGTCCCGCCCTTGGAGACCCGGACACACCTCCCCCCCCTCCCCCCCAAAATTTTTGACAATTTTTTTAATTTTAAAATTTTATTTTTTGTATTAGCGATTTTGTCCTCGAATGAATAAAAAACTTAAACCCTACTTTCCTACCAATCCAAATCCAAGCATTTACGTCTCGACTTTCGTTTCCTCTTCTCTTTCTGCGATGTGGCGATTCTTCTCCTCCCTTTTTTGCCTTATTGGCTGCGACGAATAGGAGCCATTACAACTAACCCATCGCTCGTGGGAAACTTTGGTGGTTTGGCCTCAAGTTCATTGATAATCCAGTCCAAAATGCAGTAATTACTAATAAATGGTTAAATGATAGCTTGTTTGTGTATATTGTGAATGATGCACTCGACGAGATTGATGATGATGTAGTTATACAACGTTATCAAAGTACGAGAACTCAAAAAGAACGCCCGTAATAAGGTATGATTTTGCTAAATTAAATATTAGTACTTTCTTTTATACGTTTCTTGATTTTTTTGTTAATAATGTACATTAATTTATGTTCCTTTATTTTCTTTCTCCGTCACAAAGTATCAACTTCCTCCATTTTAACAGATAATGTTTAAAAAAAATCTCAGGATCGTTCTAACAAAAACGAGATGGGAAAATCTATTTGCACACAATCAACTACCGAACCTGTTACATAATGCTAACATGGCATTTTTCCCCAGTCAAAAAATCGGCAATATGACAAAACCAAAATATCATAAATATATCGCCACATCAGCATCTGAATTTGAAACCCTACCAACTTTCAACTCACACTTCCCATATCCCGATTTTTCCCAAATTAAACTCATGCCCACTTTCAACTTACACTCCCCTCTCCCAATCTGCACCAAATTTTGGAATATCGCCGGTACTATGTACCTCCGGTGAAGAAGAGACTCACCTCCGGTGAAGAAATTTCGCCGGCACGTTTACTTTCTCCAGGTTAGTTTCTCAAGTGTAGTAGCTAGTCCCTTTTCGTTTCGTGTGTGAGTGACACCTTAATGTTAATTCCTTCGTCCCACACCTCGGCGCTAAATTTGTACTCGATGAACTTCAGAAAAAACTGGGTTTCGGTGATGTTAATACCCACTATTTCGGAAAGCACGTCTATTACTTTGTTGCGTCCATGAAGTTTGCATGATGTTTTTTTGTATATACAATGCTTTTTTTCTGTCTATTTTTTTCGGAAAGCATGTCTATTACTCTTCGGCATGGTTCGATTTGATCTAGTTTTTGCAAGAATGTTATCGATTGAATCCAAATTATAGTAATAGTTTGTTCAGTTTGTGTGGAATTTTCTATTATGTGTAGATGTTTACACTGCTTGAGGTTCAATTTTCGTTATTCATGTGATTATTTTTCGTTTTTCTATTAGAATTCTTCGATGGCCGGAAGGAATAAGGGGATCTGTCATTCATGTAGACGATCAGGGCACATGTTAACAGATTGCCCCGGAAAGAGAAGATGCCCAAAAATGTGGCCAAAGCTATGTTAAATAGATGGAGGTGGAAAAACTAACCGAGAACAAATGTTGTTTGTTCCACTGTTGTACCCGTGATGTATGTCGATTTTTCGATTGGAATAAATCTCCTCTCGACATAGCATATCTGTGGCAAGATGAAGGTCAATCAAGTGTCATCACAAATGGTAGAAAACCCATTGATGATTTGTTGCGTATGTTGGAAACGTGTGCCAAAATAGCCGATAGAAAGGACATTGAAATTTCCCTCAACGTCATAACAATGCGCAAGGGAAAACAAGGTTCAGAAGATGTTGTATGAACTTCGATGTTATGGGATGGTGATTGAATATGTTATCTTTGGTGATTGTATGTTAATGACAATGTAATGGTTGAATATTAATGGCAAAATGCATTGCCCATGAAATGAATCCATAAGCCACCTGATAAATCCAAAGTCGCAACATCGTCACTATCAATCAAGTCTTTCTTTTTTGTTCAACAAATGGAAGGTTAAAAAGTATCATAATGAGTTGTTCAATTACATAAAGGGCAAACATAAGAGAACGACAACTTTGTTCTGGACCTCCAACAAAAGGTAACAGGAAAGTAAAATCAGAAAGTGGTAGGCCTGATTCATGGAACAAAAATGGTAGGCCTCATTCATACTTATTTGCTTCATTCCAACTGAGTAAATAATAGGAGAAATGATCACAGCTAGTTAGATGCATAATTGGTTCTATTGGTAACAAATGTAATTACAGGACATTACTGCAAAATGATGAGCCGATCATAACAATTGTATTTCATCAGGTACATTTCTATCCAACAAATGTACAAAAAGTACGGCCAACACAATAGCTTAACAAATTAATCATCCAAAAAATGGATCCATTCTAAGCTGTTTTACATGCGAAAATCATAATCGGCCACGCTCTCTTGTGAGCCGACTTGTTCATGGCTGTGATGAGGCATGTTTTTTAATTCAAAACCCTACAAAATGAAATTGATAATGTCAATGACGAATATAAAAAACTAAACTCAATTAACTAGTTATAGTTCAATGTGAAGCCGACTAACCTGATCATTGAATGAAGTCGAATCAATATCTTTATGACTTTTTGATGAACTTGATTTCGTTGGCCCCTACGAGGCATGAAAAAAACTAATGATTTATGATTATACAATGACAGTCACAAACACACGAAAATAAATAAAATATCAAACCTTTTGACAATTTTTTGCTTTCTTTGAAACAGTTTCAAAATGTCCCTTTCGACGAAGTTTTTTTTGGGCTCCTTTGCTTTTCGTGTGTTGTGGGTCAAAGATGATTCCGCTAGCACACATTCATCATCGTTGTGGGAGATTTGAATTCTGGACTTCAAAATGGATGACTCTTTAGTTTGAAATTCAATCCACTCAATAATTTCATGTGAACGCGATGTGTCATGTGCTACCAAATCAGCTAACTTGGTAAATGCATTGCACATTTACTCATACTTAACTTGGTCTGGAGTACTGATCCATCCATCGTAATTTATCGGAACCCTCGTGTACGGTCGGTTCATATCTCTCCTCCATCTCTGCAATATATATTTCTCAGGTACTAATTTCACTTGGTTTCGGATCAGCACTGCGATTGCGTGCTTACAAATAATTCCTCGAAACTCAAACAAATGACAATTGCACTCAAACTCACATTCACCCCTACGGAAGCACACTTCAAACATTTTTGTTTTCGTATATTCATCCAAAATGATGCCCTCGCGTACTTTGTATATAGTATGCAACTATGAATCTTGAGCAGATAAGACTTCACAATATACATTTCCGGTGAACTGTTCTTGGAACTCCTTGAACTTTGCAATTGTGTACACTGATTGTAATTGTTTCTCCATTTCGTACCTTGTCGCACACGGGACCATCTGTGAAAATGATTTGAAATCAGCCTGAACCTCCTTCTCAACTTTACTTCTCAATGCACGCTCATACTGCTCAACAAATTGCTTTAGGGATGTTTTCGAATGAACATGGCCATCAAAGAATGCGTTAATGCTCTCACTTCGTTGAGTGGTTGACATACCCCCCAGAATGAAGTTTTCAAATAGCATGGGACCCATCGAGTTCTTTCAGTGTACAATCCATTCAACCAAGAATTTTCTACCAATTCATAATCTTCCAGCGTCTTATTCCAACCTTGCTTAAATTCCTCACAACTTTGCACATCGTACACTAACTTGTGCACAACAGAAAGAATTTCACCCTTATGTCTATGGCCACCGAATTTTTCTGGTAACTTTTTCAAGATATGCCCCAAGCACCATCTATGTTTTGTGTTTGGAAACACGATTGCAATTGCATTTGCATAGCTCAATCTTTATGTGTTATAATTCCAATTGGAGCTTTATCATACATACACTGAAGCCAGGTTCTGAATAGCCATACAAAAGTGTTTGTATCCTCGTATGAGACCAAACCACATCCAAGAAGAGTTGATTGCCCATGATGGTTTACTCCAACAAAAGGAGCGAAAGGCATTTCGTACTTGTTAGTCAAGTACGTGGTGTCAAAAGTTACTACATCACCTAATTCCTTACATGCTTGTCTGCACGTGTTATCTGCCCAGAAAATGTTCCTCAGACGAGAATCCTCATCCAAGTCTATACTAAAATAGAAGCCCGAAGTACTTGCTTGCATCCTCGAAAAATAAGCTTGTGTTGCAACCGCGTCTCCTTCACCAAGTCTTAAACGACGTACCCAGCCAATGAAATTTCTACAATCCTTCTCAACACATGACATATTCTCGTAACCACCGGCTTCAACTACGGCTGAGTTAAAACTCTTGTGCAATGGTATACCAACGATGTCATTTATTTCTAGTTGTCTTTTAACTCGTGCGCTTATTTGGCGATTACAACGATATAGCTGTGATTTCGATGGGCTTGTTCTATGATTGTGCTCCAGATGAATAGTGTTTATACGCCAAATTTCATCGAGTTCAGAACATAGAATCAATCTCGCTTTGCAACCAGTTTGGATGGTTGGTTGAGGCTTCAAAACTGCATTCGTCCCACTATTTCGACGGCCTTCCCGACTGCACGTAAAAGTTACATAACGTACAAACTGTCATCACTCTTCTTTGAATTTCTTTTCCTCACAGGAAAACCGACTTCGTAAGCGTAGTTTTTGTAAAACTCGAACACCTCTCTCTCATCCTTAAACTTCATTCCAACACTAGGCACAATAATTTCTGTTCCTTCCAATGAGGTCTTATCATTCGGATTGTCATGTTCAGATGAAAAAGCTTCCAAATATCCTACATTCCCAAAAAAATTGACAAAAACTAATTAGAATAGTTGGCACAAAATCATTGAAATTTGATCTTTATGAATTAACCAATGTATCATTTTCCTTCACGGGTAATCTCAAGTTGCCAGCTCAAAAGCTCACACATTCACTAACTTTCCATCTCCAGAAGATACAACAAATTTGTTTTCTTCTTGAAAAGCTCTCCTTTTTCTTTCGCATACACCAACACCCACACAAAAACTCTATAAAAAATTTAATCTTTGAACTGGGTTCTTGAAAAAAAGTCAGAAAAAACCTTCGGCACATGATTTTTACGGGTTGAAGAATAAAAAAAATTAAGGCACAACAGCTTTTTAGGGGTAGGAATGCTTCGTCCACCATCGGGTCGACGACGACGGAGTTGACGTTGTCGGCATCATGAAATGGGTTCTCACAATCGAGCATTTTTCGCTCCTCAGCTGAGTTTCAAACGGGTTGAAAATGAATGGAGGGTTCCCGGGTTCCATGAGAGTTTCAAACACTGCCTTTCCCTTCTTTTTTTTCTGTTTTTTTTCTTTTGGTATATGAGATATTGACATTTTCAAATTATCGCCACATCAGCACACTGTCAAATATTATGTAAAAGGGACTGTACGTGTAGCACTACTCAAACGAGATGAAATGAAAGTTCGATATTGTACAAATATAACATCGTGGTCGTCAAGATTTCATTATGCCTTCTGCATGTAATCTTAGAAAAACTCTACAAAATGCGAGATGAGATGCAAGAACGATGTTTTACAATGTGTAACGAGAGATAGCAATAGCTTCATCATGCATGGATTCTTAAACGAGTTGTAAAATTAATGAATGGCTGCAATACATCTGGATAATAGCTATACAGTAATGTAATATCCATTGTTCAAACTTGCTTTTAAATTACTTATTTTTCAAATAAGTTACTCTTATCCTTACACAACTTAATTTTCTCATAGAATAATAGCTTCTTCAAAAAACTCTTCTACAAAAAATAGAAAAAGCAAAACCTACCAAAGGGGCCCTAAATCTAGAAAAATAAGTTTTAGGCAACAGCAAAAGGCACTAAATCAAGAAAGCAATTAAAAGTATACATCCAGCAAAAGAACTAGAATTGATGAAGAACAAAACAAAATCTCAGTTTCTCAAAAAGCAACCTTCCGTTGAGCTATTGGCTCTACAAAAACATACTAATAGCTGCATTTCATGCAGTCCTCCTAACCTACTTATTTCGACAATTAAATATGAATAAAAAACAAGGGAAAAGTACAAAAGCTCAGTTTACTCGCCAGAAATAACCTCCCAATTACTTCATACAAAGAGAAAATATATAGACGTATAACTAAGGACTACATACAAATTCACACAAGATGTAGCATTCCAGCCGAAGCACTTTCACATAAGAACACGTTGTCAGGCCCAAACTGCCAAGGATCAGACAATGCAATCAGTGTCCACCTGGTCTATCGCAATTAACTAGGTGCAATGTACTTCTTGCTTCCTCAGTTGCAATCTCAAATGGTTATACTTCGCTAATATTCCCGAAGGAAAAATCATAATTCCATTTCAATCATTTAGCTATATCATTGCAAATATGAGAACTAAAAGAACCGCCTCCTTAAATTCCTGGTCGTAGTTTGATATG
Source organism: Fraxinus quadrangulata (assembly GCA_903798255.1). Classification (NCBI taxonomy): domain Eukaryota; kingdom Viridiplantae; phylum Streptophyta; class Magnoliopsida; order Lamiales; family Oleaceae; genus Fraxinus; species Fraxinus quadrangulata. Next base: position 115,602 of record CAIGRB010086034.1, on the reverse strand, counting down.
AACGCAAGAGCAGGCCAACACCAATTCCCACACCAAGGCACATTCCAAGGCCTATTCCTACACCAACCCTTACACCAGCATTGAACCATGTAAGTTGCCCATCTTCACCAGGGTATATGTCTTCCAAGTAATAGCTGCATTCAGCTTTCCCATTCGTTTCATACTCATCCATGTCTGCATCTGTAAACTGCAGAAAAAACCCAAGGGATCAATTAGTAACATGAGAAGGTCCCATTAAATTATTCAGTGTGCATTTATTAAAGAAAAAAAAAAAGAAATTCTTGTAGCAAAAATAGAAGATTCAAGAAAGCAAGTACAGTAAAAAAATGTTTCCATATTCTTAGTGAACACCAAACGGGGGGAAGGGGATTCAGAAATTTGCTTCCCAGCATATGTTCAGAATGAGATTTAAATAGTGACTTTAAATATCAAACTCTTCTGCTATTTGTCAATACCCTTGTTATGTGAATGGATCACCCTGCACTCCGAGCATACTGAAGTACAAGTTCTTGGAAGATTCACCATAAATACAATTATTCACACTTTTAATACTGTATATTATTACATAACACCTTCTGCCTAACAACACAGTATTAAAACAAACAATTAAGCTACTTGTACATCCTTGATTGACATTTTGGATGACATCTCCTTATGCGTAAGAAATCTGACCATTAATTGTAAAGATTGTTGTTAAAATCAATGTACAAAAAACTGTCAACTCACACAATGTCAATCATGACTTACACCAAGCAAAACTGTAAAACAAAATACGAAGATTAATACAAACAACTTAAACATTTCTGTCTTAAATAATTTTTATACGAAATTTTTGGTATATAAAATGCTATATTAAATGGCTGGCCTTTAATACAGCAGAAAGCAAAGAACCCTAGAAGTTATTTTCTTTGTTTGCAACTATATGCCCTTCATCATATGTTGAATGCATTGCTTTTGCAATCAACCAGGACATTTTACTGCAGTGTTATTTTATATAACAATACACAGTACATAGAAAAACCATTGAATAGTAAAAAAATAATAAGCAAGAGTTCAATACAGTAACTTTTTAATTAAAAATTAAATAAATAAATAAAACATCAGCTTGCCAGCAAAAAACAAACCATGAAATCGGATTTAGGATGTAAAGGGAGAAGTTTCATTACTTTAGAACTTCTAGGAGTTGGAACTTCCATTATTGTCAATTAATTGCGTTTGATTGACTTAATTTTCAACTTATAAAATATTGTATTTTTTCATAAAATTGAGCTTTTGATAAGCGTGAACTGCCTAGAAAATAATAACCAAACCTCATAAAGAAAATATTTTCCTTGTTTTTGAGGAAAATATGGTCGTGTGACAAACTTTTGAAAATTATTTTGGATGAAAAAATGTCAATCAAACGCCCAAAAAGTAGAAACTTGGATCGAAAAAAAGACATTTTTCATGGAAAATAAAGTCAAGCAAACACATCCTAACATTAACCGTCATAATATGATACGTGTCAAAATTTTGAAAGGTAAGACAATCTTGGCACGATATCTCAAATTGGCACTTGCATTCTTCAATTGGTCAGTGGTGTATTTGTCTCAAATATATATTTTGTGTTGAGTTTAGCGATTCTTAGGAACTTTTAGTTGACCCATTTTGCCTTCTAAAATTTGACTTGGGAGTGCCACATAAATGGCCATCATAACTAGCTTAAGAACATTGTCGACACATTCAGAAAGCATGCTCGAACCAGATATTTGGATTAAGAAATCAGATCAAAAATTTCAATTATGGTACTCAATTGCACTCTGTCTAAATTCAAATTCCCTTTGCACAATAATAACAATAAAATAAGTGCTACTCAACAAATTTGGAATTGGCTACATGAATTATTTTTCACCAATTCGTTCAACTTATCTCTACGTCCATGAAAAGATCTAATGAAATCAAATCATTAACAACAATTTCAAATTATATTATTTTTGGTGTATCAGCTCTCCTAACATGTCTATTGAGGTCATGTGAATGAACAAGGACTTTTTAGATCTACACGAGACATGCCACAACCACATAATTTGTCCTCTCCTTAATTTATTCCCAATTTGAGTCACATCCACTTATGAACATATATTATCATTTCTTGTTTAATCCATTCTATTCGTCATTCATCCATTTTTACATCCTCATACTGGTCTAGCACCATATACTAGAACCTGTCTTTTAACTACATAGGTATTTGATGAGTAAATAAGATCCTCAAAACACTTCTTCCTTCCGCTCAAGCTCTAGTTATATACATTACATACTCTCATCTTTGTCGACTAAAGAACCTAAATGCCTAAAACAATCAGTATTTAGATACAATATGATTCTCTATGGTGATTCGCTATAACAGCAAGGACAATCAATGTATTATGTTTTAGTTCTAGTTAAGAAACTTCTAAATCCAAGCAGCTTCTCTTTCGTCAATTAAAACTATGTTATTAACAAATAACAGGTAGAAATATGTTAATAACAGGTAGAAATAGACATTATCTAGAGCATATCTCAACCACGAAATAACCTTGATAGAAACATGTAGTCATCAAAAAGTTTCTACTACTCCAGCCACTAGCTTTTCTGCCAATATTTATATTTTACTAATATCAATATATCTAAAACAAATTCTTTTCCCTAACATCTCCAAGACTACAACAACACTTCTTTGGACACCACATAATATGCTTTTTCTAATTACTGAAAACAAAATGCAATTTTTTTTGCTCTCTATACTTTTCGATTAATATCTTCATAGGTAAATGGATTCTACAGTAATCTCCCTTGAACAGCCAAATTGGCTCTTTGAACCAATAGTATTTCTCATCTACACTGTCATTATAGCCTATGTCATTTCGAAGACTGGGATTCTTACAGGATAATTAACATTTCTATCAAAAATAAAGAGTGACAAACCATCCAAACTATGCTTATCATTAAATAATCACTCAAGATAATTCCTTCATCTTTCAGTGATCTCATCTCTATAAAACAGAACTCGCTCATTTTCGTCTTCAGTACACGTGATTTAGATCTCTATTTCCGTCATTCTTCTGCTAAGATGTCAGCGAAAACCTTTCCATGCATCCTAGTTCTTAAATATTTGTAAAATTTCTCTCATTAAACTTCTCGACCTCTGGTATACGCTCTCAACTCACTGTGGGGCACAAAAATGCAAAACTCGAACTTAGCGAGGAGAGTACCAACCAATGGGAATAGAAAACAATATCCACCGTCTAAGTCTACTTGCATACAGCCTATATAAATTACCTTCAAATATTTGTACCACCTAAACTAACATATAAACAATGCAAAAGTCAATGCCAGCAAAGTAAACCGGCATTCACATAACCTGTGGTTTCCGCTGCCAAAGAAATCCGTTATTTACATTCCTTTGCTCCTTCCCCATCTCCTCGTCCTCGGGAATGGCATCAAGCATCCCCTGCCTCAAAATCTTTCGCTTCGGACTGATCAAAATCATCTTTGTTAATATAAGGGGCAATCCCGAGCAACAACCTGCTACGTAAACCTCCATAGATGGAGAGGAAACTCCAAGTTTAGGCTGAAAAAATGCTGAACGACCATTTTCCATGGAGGTCGCCGCATAGCAATCGATGCTCCAACCAGTCCTTAAGTCATTTTCCGGAGCACTCCCATTACCCCAAGCGGCAGCATCAACCCGCTCCAGAGAGCCGCACAGGATCAACTCCTCCCCGTTTTCACATACTTCAAATTCCGTTGGACCCGACAATCGGACACTATCGGTGCTGACGTATGTAACCTCTGAAGAGTCCTTATCCACACGATCCCGCCGGAGAGAAATCGAAGCGGTGTCTGAGGACGGCACACGGGCGCCATTAATCTCCAACGAAACACCGATCTCACGGCGGAGGTGACGGAGCGTTAGGTGGTCAGGGACGCAATCCACAGCGCACGGGGCGATACGCACATAGAATAGCCGAATTTCCAAACAACCCCCCCTGAAATTCGAGGGTTTGTAAATTGTCAAAGATAATTCATCCCTCTTCTTATCCATTACAAAGCCCTAAATTTCTACAATTAGTCTAACGTATTGAGGGAAATTATGGTTTAAATGTCGGGGAATTTACTTTTTAAGGAGCATTTTGAATTGGAATGTTGGGGTCATGCGGTGGAATTGACAGAAGGAAAAAGAGACGCAAGAACTAAATGACAAATGAGAGTGTTCGCAACTTCTGCTACATTTGAACAGCCACTTACAAATCTACTTAGCCCATGTTTGGTTTTTGTTTTATCCAAAATTAAGGTTATAGAATACGTAGTAACGCGTGAGAGTGCATTCGGCATTAAGAAAAACAACAATATGCATATTTATGCAAAGGTAATTATAAGTTTTCCAAATGTTAATATTATTTTATAATTCTAAACTAATAAATAAATTAAATAATGCATTCTTTAAACTATATACACGTTCTTCAAATTTAAAAAAAAAAATTACTTAAAATTAATAATTTATTACAACCTACTAAGAGTAAATTCAAATCGCATTGTTCATACTTTGTCCAAAACGGCGTCATTTTGGGACATGTATAAAACGACGTCATTTTAATTTGGATTAATTTCACAAACGATCACTGAAATTACGCGAAAATAACAAAACGGTCACTAAAGTTTAAAACTTGCAGAAATGGTCACTAAAGTTTCATGCAGTTTCAAAAATGATCACTGAACTTAATTTTAGGACTATTATGTCTTGATTCAAAACTAAAGCACCAAAACACGTGGACAAAGAAGCTGGAAGACCTCAGTGCAAAATTCAACTTAAAATCTCTCCAACCCCAAACACAGACCATCACTTTTCGCACCCCATTCCACCACATTTCGGCCACCAAAACTACTGAACCAACACATCATCTTGAACCCCTCGCTTCCCTCTACATAACCCACCAAGAACAGCCCCTACCTCCAACGGTGGTGGCCGAAATTTCTTCCAAAAGTGGGCCTCTCGCACAGCCGGCAGTTTTATGCTGTACGAGAGGCCCACTTTTGTTCGAAATGCTACCACTTTTCGGCCACCAAAACCACCGTACCAACACACTACCTTGAAGCCATCGCTATCCTCTACGTAACCCACCCAAGAATCGCTCCTAAATCCATCGAAAATTAGCCAGAATTTTGTCCTAAAGTGGTGGGCTCGCATAGGACAGCAATGCCAGCCGCCACTTTGGGACCAAATTCCACACTTTTTGGCCACCAAAACCACCAGACCAACACACCGTCTTGAAGCCCTCATTGCCCTCTACGCAACCCACATAAGAATCGCTCCTAAATCCTTCGGAAAGTGGCCGGAATTTCGTCCCAAAGTGGCGGTTGGCAGTTTTTGCTGTGCGAGCGGCCCAATTTGGGACGAAATTCCGGCCACTTTCCGGAGGATTTAGGGATGATTCTTGGGTGGGTTGCATAGAGGGAAGCGAGAGATTCAAAGTGGTGTGTTGATCCGATGGTTTTGGTGAATGAAAAGTGGTGGAATTTCATCCAAAGTTGGGCCTCTCACACAGCACAAAACTGCTGGCTGTGCGAGAGGCCCACTTTGGGACGAAAATTCGGCCACCATCGTCGGAGGAAGGGGTGGTTCTTAGGTGGGTTGCATAGAGGGAATCGAGGGCTTCAAGATGGTGTATTGGTTCGATGGTTTTGGTAGCCGGAATGTGGTGGAATGGGGCACGAAAAGTGGTGGTCTAGGTTTGAGGTTGGGGGTGGGGAGATTTTAAGTTGAATTTTGCACTTGAGGTCCTCCAACTTCTATGTCCACGTGTTTTGGTGCTTTAGGTTTGAACTAAAATATAATAGTACTAAAACTAAGTTCAGTGATCGTTTTTGAAACCGCATAAAACTTTAGTGACAATTTCTGCAAATTTTAAACTTTAGTAACCGTTTTGTTATTTTCGCGTAACTTTAGTGACAGTTTGTGAAATTAACCCGTTAAAAATCATTTAAACTACTTAAATGCATACATTCCTAAATATGGCTCTAAAATACGAATGCATTCCTTAAACTACATGTTATGCATTAGTTAATTAAAAGAATAATGCTAATCATCCCTACTGGGATTGAGCCACAGTCCATGTGATAATTACATGGCATTAAATGATATGCACAGCACAAAACTGCCGGCTATGCAAGAGACCCACTTTGGGACGAAATGTTGGCCACCACCGTCGGAGTTAATAGCGGTTCTTGGGTGGGTTGCGTAGAGGGAAGCAAGGGCTTCAAGATGGTGTATTGGTTCGGTGGTTTTGGTGGCCGGAATGTGGTGGAATGGGATTGGAAAAGTGGTGGTCTGGGATTGGGGAGATTTTAAATTGAATTTTGCACTTGAGATCCTCCAGCTTCTATGTCCACGTGTTTTGGTGCTTTAGGTTTGAATTAAAACATAGTAGTCCTAAAACTAAGTTCAGTGACCATTTTTGAAACCACATAAAACTTTTATGACCACTTCTGCAAGTTTTAAACTTTAGTGACCGTTTTGTTATTTTAATGTAACCTCAATGACCGTTTGTGAAATTAACCCTTAATTTTTTTTGTCAAAAACAGCACTGATTTGCATGGTCCTCCAAATCTGCCAGAATCTCTATCCACACAATCTGCAATTGCAACACGCCACTTTCCATACCTCCCACCAACTCTCATATCTTCTCTTATCTGAAATCAAACTTCCCATCTTTACTTTGAACTTTTTTATTTTATTTTATTTTTTGTCATGCATGAAGGGGCCGCTTGATCGAACCAAGGTCGTGCTTCCAATTTTAGGCGATGTAACCATTGTTCTATCCATGCTTTCTCTATGCGTTTTGAAGAATCAATTTCCATTTTTTTGTGAACCCTTGTTCTCTACGTGATTTCTCTCAGTGTCATTATACTGACTATGGATTGAGGGCTATCTGTTTGACACATAAATTTTGAGATTTATTTTGAGGTTTTGATTGGTGATGCTCTCAAAAATCGTACTTGCTGAATTTCGATCTTGACGATTGAGAATGAACACGAACGTGATCTTCAAATACCTGAAACAAAGGCGTTGATGTGTGTCTTTGTCGCCCCTCTGATACTTAAGTCAGAGAGGGAGTTTGAGAAAAGACGTGTGCTGGAAATTATGCAAAAAATGTACCTGAATAATGAATTAGAATCTTATATTTATATAGGTAGGTAGCCCATTCCTGGTTGGAATTGGTTTGCTACGTGTCCCTACCCTTAGGACTTCTGCTTGAAATAGGTATCGTAATGCAACTGTAGGTCTAGTCATAGTTTAACTGTAACACTGATCAGTGTAGACTCTTGCTGGACATAGGAGTCTTTCCTGGAGGAATCTAGGAGTCTTTCGTGGAGGAATCTGGATAGATCTAGAATTTCGAGGGTATTGAGTTAGTTCTAGTCTTAAAGTTTGACCAAGGAGAATACTCGAAGACATTGTAATGACTGGGGTCGTAATTACTCAAGGACATATCTCGAGGACTCTTGTTACCAAATCATCCAAAATAATAGTGCATATGTTCGAGCACTAGATGCCTACCCGAGGACATAGGGACATTCCGTAGGGTAGGTAAAGGTCGAGATCATAATGCTCGAGCATGATTGTAGTCGTATCAATTGGTAAGTTGATTTATGGTTTCCTTTTTATAGTCAATTTGTATTTTTGTTTCTTCCAGTATAATATAATTGGAACTATCTTTGCACCCACATTAGTTTTGGTGAGGCTTTTACTATTATAACTTTGTGGCTATTTAGGTTGTGCAGTGGAATTATCTGAAAGCATGAAGTAGCGTGCAGCCCCTCGATCAAGTGGGAACCAACCAAAAATTTTCATTTTATTTTGCTTTATAGTAAAAATTAAGTTAAATAGCAATTTTATTAATGAAAGTTTCAAAATATGCATATAAAGGTAGAACGCTGGGAGAGGTTAATGCAGATATAAAGGCTTTGAAGTACTCAGAATGTCTTAGAGAGATGGTAGTTGAAGAGGTACGTCAATTTAAATATCGGTTTACTGGTTCATATGATTTAAAGTGTCGCTTTACATATATTGCATTCTCTTCTTTAAATCCCGTTATTTACTTCCTTTAGCTGCTTGTTTTGTGGTGACTGATTATATGTATAAGTAAAACGAACATAGATAAAAAAAAAAAGCTTATTTACTATTTATTCGTGTTAATGCTCTTTCAGCTAATTGATGAGATAAATAAAGTAGATAAAAAGCTAAAAGCAACAAAAGCTCTCCTTGAAAGCAAGGTACAAGTCAAGTTGTTTAAATTCTCATGAGTTGACTTTCAATTTCTATTTTCAGTTCTTTCCCTTTGACACCTTACTAAAACTAAAAAGCAACATCAGAAATTTTAGATTTGAAATAAATGCGGACAATGTAATTTTGAGTTACAAAATTTTCAGAATCTAGAGAATAAGAAAATAAATAAAGAGAAAATGCATCTCTGGCTGCACTATATGTTGTAGAAGCCACTCTTCGAAGGGTGCATCTGCCCAGAACGATGACGGGATGCCACAAACTGAGGCCATAATAGCGCCACTGGAGGCTAAGTTGAAACTGGCACGGTTGGAGGTAATTTTCAACTTCATGACATTTCCTTCTGCAATTTAAATGCTAGGTCAAACTTTACAGTTGATGTTCAATAAACGTTTAGATTTTGAATTGGCCTTGCATGTACTTATATTTTGTTAGGTAGCAAAGCTAGAAGATGATAACAAAGCGCTTGATCGGCTTACTAAATCTAAGAGGCTTCTCTATTAGAAGCAGAACATTCAATTCAGATGCCTTTAGCAAAAGCTTCCTTGGTTGATGATCTCCAGAACACAATCCAAGAGCAGATGAAACAAATAGAGATATGCCAAATTTACCTGTTTTAGAGCTTTTTGTGTTTAAATGAATGCATGCAAATTAGTTAACGGATGCTACTGTAGATTTTTATGTCCCACAAGTTGATTTTATTTAGAAGGAGAACACGATATTGGACAAAATGCATAGGCAAAAGGTTTCTAAGGTTGAAATGCTAACTCAAACTGTTCGTGAGCTCGAGGAGGCTGTCTCGTCTAGTGGGGCTCCAGCCAATGCTGTATGTGATTACCAGCGGAAAGTGCAAGAGCCAAGAAATAAATGTACAAGGATAACTTTGGTTTTTAATACCTTATCAATTGATATGATGAACCTTGCTTAATATGTCAAAGCTTGTGCAGGAGGAGAAAAAGACTCTAGATCGTAAATGAGCTCGAGTTAAGGTTTTTGCAAATCGTGTTGCTGTTATTGTAAATGATTGGAAAGATGCCAACGACAAAGTAATGCCAGTAAAGCAGTGACTTGAAGAAATAAATTTATGTCAGGAATGTTTTATCATTTTAACTCTAAATGTTCTCTAAAATTTGTTGCTTGTAGTCTATAATCCTATATGTTACATTGAATTGCATCAATCGTTCAAACACCTATCCTCCTTGCATAGAATTTAGCTTCCAAGCTTTATTGTAAAATTATCTCTTTTTAATGGCAACGGGGCGTGTTAGGATGTGAACGTGAAGTGAGTATGTCAACCTTTTATTTTATCATCTTCCATCAATCAATATATGATTTTTTTTTTTAATAAACATTTAAGTATTAAACGTGTATCCACTAATGATTATCGAAATTTTATCAAAAAGTTTTATCGAATTTTAATTATTTTTCATCATTAACACTTATATTATAAGAATGTTTGGTGTGGTTTAAAAAAAAATGTTTGGTACATTAAATTGAAAATGATAATATAAAATTAATTCTTAATTGTCACTATGTCTAATATATCAAAGGTACAAAAATGATCGGTTAACATGCCCTCTTTTATTTAGTCAAAAGCGTTATTTTTAATTTAAAGGGTTGTTTAATAAAGTTTTTGAAAAAAAAAAAAATATGATGAAATGTACTGTTAAATAGTTGATAAAACTTATGGATTTTATAAAATATGTAATTAAATTAATTGTTGACTTTAATTTTAATTTTTTTTAACAATTTTTT
>CAIGRB010086034.1:78819-94018 GCA_903798255.1 Fraxinus quadrangulata | reverse complement strand
AAAAAAAAAAAAAAAAAAGGACCAAACTCATTCGATCAACAATAGTTGAAAATGAAGCTTAATTTGTTGTTATTGTGAGCTTTATTCGACTCGAATTATCATCTTACAGAAGAGAAAAAAAAAGAAAAAGGATACCCGGAAACATTTACTTGCCTCTTTTCTACTAGAATCTTTCAGGAATTCCCCAATCCCACAACAAACGTTTGACCAAAATCTTCTACCTTAAACTCTGATAAATTCCACAACTGGTTATGCATTGCACATGTTTAGATACCCCAAATGAACACCCAATGCAGTGAAAATTCCACTTTTGAAGAAAAAACCAAGCAGTCTCTATATTCTGGCTACTGCTCAAACTCGATTGTGTCTATTCGTCTTGCGATTTTGTAGCTACGAGCTTTTGAGCTGCATCAGCTGCTGCAGAGGCTGCATCACCTAAACCCGACTTCTGTAACTGGTGCATAAAAGCATCAATTTCGGTAGCACCAATTTTATAAGGGCTATGGGCCGAGCTAGGAAAAGAACCATTTGTCACTTCTTCCTTGTACCCCAGAAGAGCTTTGTTGATGATATCTCCAACACGAGAATACTGTTTACAGAACTTCGGAGTAACCTGTGACAGTGAAGCCAATCCATACCATGCAATGTACATTTAATCTTCCAAACACAAATATTCAAAGATGAAGAATGAATTGTTTGATGAGAGAGAGGGAATAGTGGTACTAACCTTGGCATGATGTGGATGCTGCAACATCCCGAGCAGGTCATGATAAACTAGCACCTACATTCACAAATTGGATTTTATTGCGTGATTAACCAATAAAATAGTATTGAAACCGTAATTTATGTTAATGACAGGTGTAGGATCTGCAAACGAGACCATAAACATAGATTTGGCACTGTGCATTTTAAGGCGCTACATAAAAAAGTGACCCTCTTCAATTGCAATGTAAGAAGAATGAGGAATGCATGGGGTCAGTTCTACTAAAGATGCGAACAACATTTCTCAAATTAATAAGTTCAACAAATTCATTCATCAGCAGAAAAAAATTGTTCTGAATTACACATATAACTGCAGTAGCTCGTGTATAATAACTAACAAAATATATTGCTCCAAAAACTGGGAAATATAGGCAATATTTACAAGTTCTATTTGTCAGTTTGCATAAAAGGTGATGCGGGTTGATGTTTCCAACTCAAACAAAAAGCAGTACTAACGGTTTTCATTCTTGAGATGATTACTCGATGGCATTGCCACTCATCCACCACCATTGCATCACCACCGCACAGACACACTAGACAAACAAGTGAAAAAAAAAGGGGGAAAAAAAGGGGAAAACAAAAGTGAGTTTTTACCTATACGCCATTGAAATAGGAACCCCATCAGGCTTTTTTCACAATTTAAAGTTCTTTATTTTAAAGAGTGTATATGTTACATAGATAAGCAAGTTCAGTATTATAGGCAACAATTCTAAATTGAAAAGCTAGTCTATTTTGCTAAATTGCAGGGTGGACACTATTCATGTCAATTGAACATGTAATACATAATAAACAAAATTAAAATGTAAACATTATAATCATAGCATCATGGATTTTAAATTCCCAAAAGAAACAGAACATAAGTAGAACAAGTCTAAGTCATTCCACTAGGTCCAAAATGCAAGCTGAGATGTGCATATACTGACCTGACCACTACAAAAAGGCCCAGCACCTATGCCAATTGTCGGTATCTGAAGAGCCGATGTTGCTGCAGCAGCCACAGGTGCAGGAACACATTCTAACACAACAGAAAAACACCCTACTTCTTGCAAAGCCATGGCAGTCTCCACTACCTGCATAGCATAAGGTACAACGGCCCGAGCGACGAGAGTTAATGCATGTAGCCACTGGAAGCAGACTCGATGAAAAGTCATTTGCATTGAATTGCTTACTGTAATATCATTAATATCGCATAAAAGTGTTGTATGTGAGCAGTGCTGAGCGGTATAAGCATGTTTAGCTAAGCAAATTACTTTTTTTTTTTTTTAACCAACAAAAGAATTACTTTAAAAAAAACTTTGCCTACAAGTTAATAATGAATTTTTGAAAATAAGTTACTTTTTGACAGTAAGGCAAGAGTACCTTTTGGAAAAAAAATATTAAAAAAAAAAAAAAAATTTAACTTCTTTTATGTAATCTCCAAGCATGTTTTGGAAACAAAAAGTAACTTTTACCTTTTTCTTAAGCTTACCAAAACATGCACAAAGCAACTTCTTTTAATTTTTAACTCAAAATTGAAAAAAGTAATTCACAGTTACGCTTAGGAAACATGCTCTAAATGTTAAATACTACCTTGACTGCACTATCCACATTTCTGCCTTGAGGCCTGAATCCTCCAAGAACACTAATGGCCTGAGGGGTGAGACCAACATGCCCCATCACAGCAATTCCAGCTTCCACAATAGCTTTTGCAGCTGTAATTCTTGAAGGTGCCCCACCTTCCAATTTTATTGCATCCATCCCTCCTTCCTTTAGAACCCTTACTGCTGTATCAACTGCCTGCTCATGATTCAAATTGCAACATCACCAACCATTCTATATTCAAACCTGAATACAGAACAGTTTAATACTAATGTAAAGAATGCAACCTTACTTCAGAGGAAAAGGGAACAGTATCAGGTAATAATCTCACATTCAGTAAGTAATTATGTGCACGGCGTGGATTCAAGAAGTACATCTTTATCATCTCAGGGAGATGGAATTCAAGAGCGACCTATCGTCAAATCTTCTTTCAGGTCTGGTCGTAATATCAATACTGTAAACCCCCTTCTCAGAAACTTAAAAAAAAAGGGATAATTGCTTGGGGTATGCTAATCAGGAATCAAAATGGTCTCGTCCAGCCAGAGCAAGGGACAATCCATAAAGCTACGAAGTTATATACTTCAATGTGCACAGTTGAATGAAATTTCTTAAAAGAGTTAGTCTCCAATGTTCTGCCCAAGTATTTAGCTTTATCAATTAGAAAATTTGATTTGCTAATCAAAAGTTGGGAAGGTTCCTATGTGATTGAGGTGCTTCTTCCTTTGAAATGGAGTTCCATTCTGTACAATGACTCGATACCATTAGCAGTAGAGAGACCAAATTTGTCTCAATGACGCATCGTATTACGAGGACTCACATTATATGATCTCGTATTTAACATAATCGGCTTGTTTTGGATAGAAAGAACAATTTCACGCCCCATGAACCATTAAATTCAAAATAAACAGAAACAAATTGACCATCCTACACGTTATCACATTAGAACAAAAGGGATAATAACGAAATCAATAAATGTTTTAGTTAGAAAAAAAGGGCTAATCACAAGTTCTTGTGGTTCCTACGCAGTTGAGAAGCTTCTTCCTTTGAAACGATGTTCCAAACTATACAGTTATTTGACACCATTAGACTAGAGAGAACAAAGGACACGTCCTATTCATAGGACTCAGATTATGTGATTTCGTATTTAAAATAATCGGCTTGTTTTCGGATAGTAAGAACAACAATACACCCTATGAACCATTTAATTCACATTAGAAGAAAAGGATTAATAACAAAATCAATACATGTTCAGGATAAGAATTAATAATATAATTCACCGTCATAGAAGATTAAGCCATAATACCTGCTGAGCACTTGACTCATAAGTCCCAAAAGGCAGGTCCCCAACAAGGAGCGGCCGCTTGGCGCCGCGTGCCACCGCTCGACAATGCACAAGCATCTCGTCCAAGGTGATCGGCAAAGTGGTGTCATGGCCATGAACCACCATCGAGGCCGAGTCACCCACTAAGCAAATATCAATCCCCGCAGTATCCACATGCACCGCCGAGGGATAATCATAGGCAGTCACCATCGTTATAGACTCATTCTTCTTGTACTTTTGGCGTAAATTGGTTAGTGTCACTCTCTGGTTCGGATTCTGGGGTTGTGGTCCGCCATAAACACTGCTTTCTGGGACATTGCTCATGCATCTCGAAAGGGTTGGCATAAAATATGAATTTCTTTTAACCAAACAGCCACGAAGAGTCTTGGAGATTGAAGAGAAAGGTGCCATTTTGAAAAATCCAAATTGAATAGTCTGAAGGGGTCAAAACAAAGCAGGCTTAAATGGGCTGCGCTACCAGCAGAAGGTAGGTGAGCGGTGATTCTTTGAATGTGGGACGGATGAGGGCCGCGCTACCAGCAGAAGGTAGGTGAGCAGTGATTCTTTGAATGTGGGACGGATGAATTATTGAACCTAGCAACAAATTATTATTATTTTTGGATAATAGAACCTAACAACAATGGATTTGCTGTTGATGGGTAAGTTGAAGATAGAGTCAAAACTCAAAAACCAATTTCCATTTTTGCATTTGAAATAAATAAATTATATAGAACCCACTTGGCACTCCATTAACGCATTGGAATATGGATAACACTATTTACATTATGCCATGTTTGACACCCAATTTAATCTCATTCTCATTATCGTATTTTTTCTTTTTCTTCATTTTAACTACACATTTTTCAAATAAAATAATATTACATATAAATCTAAAACTTTTCATCATTTTTCCACCACACATTCTCCCATCAATCACTATTTCAAAAATTATATTCTAATTTTAATGAGATTCGAACACACTATGTAAAACGCGAGGAATGATCTTATCAGCATCGGCGGGCCGACCCGAGGTCCTCGGTACCACCCAACTTTTGAAATTTTTTTATATATATTATAAAGTCGTGTTTGCTATCGATTGAAATTTTAATTTTAATCTAAATCAAAATTAACAATTAATTTTAATAACATATTTCATGAAATCCATAACTGTTTTAACTTTTATCAAAATTTAATTTTAATTTCCACCAAACATGTGCAAAATCTATGAGACAAGGTAACAAAAATACTCGACTGGATGGGAGTGGAAATGACCGACCCGTCTCATACCCGTCCCGTTGTCATCTCTATAATAGTCATATTTAGGTTGAATTCTTTTAAATTGATCTTGGTGAATGATGTAAGCACTAGGGCATGTCTTCTATGTGGTCCACTTAAAAATGACATTTTTGAATGACCCAAATCCTAGTCCAATCCTTATCCACTAATTGCCTTCTCCAATGTTAAGACCTCTTCCATTGATTGGCACAACTATTTATGCCATCCTTCTATTGCTATACTTATTCATTTAATTTTGAAAATTTACCCTAATCCCTACCTTTTAATTTTAAATTTCAAAAATAAGGCAGCCATATTGAGCTCCAATATCAGGTGAAGCGCTATAGTTGCTCCATCATCATTGTATGTATTTCGTTAGAGTCGGCGTCGAAGCAAAAAGTCGCCATCATGGAGCTGTCGACGGGATGGGTCAATGATGTCTCTACTCATAAAGATGAATTGCTCGTCTCTATGTTGGCCCAATACGACATTGTCAGTACCCCGGTGTTGTCGTTGATGTCACCATATTAACAGTAGATCTAAGGTTCCTTGCACTATTAATTATCACCACATTAACAACAGATATGAGGTTTCTTGTACTGTGGTTTTTTTATTTATCTTTTAAGGCGAATGTGGGTTGTGGATTTGAGATGGCGGTGACGATTTGGATAGTGTAGATAGAGGTGGAGTGGGGTAGGATGGGCTGAGGCGAAGAATGATTGCAACCAGTTAATTGCGTAACTTGTGACGAATAAATAATTTGTAACCTATTAAATGTGTTATTTGTTACTAAGATAAGTAATTGTGATCCACAAATTGTGTTGTTGTTATTATGACCTTATATGATTGTGAATAATATGTGACTGTGAACATAAATTATGTGTTATTGCGACTATGACCTACTTAATTAAATTATAGGTTACAATATTTTATTAGGTATGACAAAATGTGACCACCTTCTTTTTCAAAATTTTTCACAAGTACATATGTTTGAAAATGTATTTTCAAACCTTTGTAGTTATGTGTTTTTCCAATTTAATTTCCTATAGTGTGAGTTCTTGTTAGCAAAGAAGTTATTTTCCAATCATTGTAATGCATAAAAATGTACGAAGTCTCTAAAGCCATCTTTTTCCATTTCAACTTTTAATATCGCTTGACCCCTCGATGTGATTTACTTCGATGTATTGTGTTTGCCAATTAATTTTTTTATGAGAAAAAATTTAGGAAATTTGTAGTGGAGGTCTCAAAGCTTTCAAAATATTGAAGATTATACTGAAACCTTGGAATAATAGTAGATAGCCCCCAAACCTTTCAAAATTGTGCGGCAAAAGGTTCGCTTGACTTTTTCATTGAAAATCCATTAGACAAAACATAATTGTTTGACTATAATTTGATCAATTTTAAAAAGGGCAAACTAATATTTTATTCTTAAGTTAATAGAAAGGGTAATTTGCATTGGAGGTCCCAAACATTTTAAAATTATGCAATACAATCCAAACTTATAATAAATGAACGCCGAAAGGACGTCTAATGGTTATCATCCAAAAATCTATCACTTGATCGAAAATATTCATCTTTCGTGATCTATCACAACCCCACCACCAATTCCTATCCCACCTACCTATCCACCCCATCCATTGGTAGGAGGAAGAGCCTCTGTCATTGTCGCTATTGTTAATTTTGAAGAAAATTTAGCTATCTATATTTATTTTTTCCCAATTCTTTAAAGGTTTTTGTTAGGAGGAAATAAAGTTGATGTGACGGGAAAATGCTTTCATTGGAAGTGGAGGAAATGAGGCTAAAGTGGTGGCTATTGTGAGGCTCACTAGCCAAGGTAGAGAAGGTTTGTTCCATGGGCAAGTTATGGGTTACGGTTGAGGTTAGGTAGAGTGAGAAAGATAATGTTTTTTAGTCAACTCACTGATTTTGGATTGAAACCATTAAATGTCCTTCCGACACATATTTATTAGATATTTGACATTGTGCTATAAATTTTTGAAAGATTTGGGACCTTCGATGAAAATTTTCCTTTTTTAGTTTATTAAAGGTTAAAACACCATTTTATCCTTTAAAATTGGTAAAATTATGGTCAAATGCTAAATTTTGGTCAACGACGAATTTTTGGATGGAAATCATCTCGAGTTCCTTTTGCCACATAATTTTGAAAGGTTTGAGAGCTATCTGCTACGATTTAAATGTTTGGAACATTCATTATGAATTTTCCTAAATTTTATATAGTCTTTATTGATCATTATTCTAAGTACTTGTGACTTTATACAATAACACGCAGATCCAATGTACATGAAGTTTTTACTGAATTTAAAAATATTTTAGAGAATTTTTTCAATCAATCGATCATTACACTCAACACTTACAATGGCATAGAATATACTTCCCCTAGCACGATTTCCCTCCACCAACCCCATCATCGTCATATAGTTGTGATTGGACTCCACTTCTAAGTAATGCCTCAATGTCATCTAGTTTTGGAACTATGCCTTTACTATTGGGGCATATCTTATTAATCGTATGCCAGTTTCTAGTCCTGCTATGCAATTGCCATTTGAAAATTTATATTTAACAAACGTCCCAATTATTCTAATCTTAGGATTTTTAGGAACCTCTGTTATACTTGGCTCTGGCCTAATCTCTATAAAATTGACATCTCATTCTTGTCTATGCATCTTCATCGGCTACTCACCTACACAAAGTGTTTACTTTTACCTTTGACCAATGCACCTTTAAGGTTTTTGTCTCACGCCATATGTATTTTGATATCCATCATATTCACTATGGGCGTATTTGGTCCATTGACACATCTGAGGGAATCAATATTTGAGGAATCGCTTTTCTTTGCAATCAATAAATATACATCATATTCGGCCCCTTCTATCTTAGAGTGACCGCCTCATATGGACTCCCTTCCCATCGTTCCTATGCCCACATCTCAGCCCACTTCGGTTATGTCCTCTCTCACACACCGTCAGCAACCGATCATAACACGTTACAGGACATCACATCACTTAAAAATACTAATATAACCTAACTTCAAACTGCAGCCCTACTACGTGCCACGATAGTCAGCTTCCATTGAGAGCGACCCCTCTGCTCCCCCTGCTCTAAATAAATACACAATACTCACTCGTGCCAAAGCTAATATTCATAAATCTATAAAACCTAATTTGAGCTCACTCTTGTTTCTCAGCCAAACACTTAATTTATTTGCTTTTTTCTTTCTCTAGAAAAAATCATCTATCACCAAGATATGTTAGCTGAGTTTGATGCCTTAGTTCGTAATGACATATAGTCACTTGTCACGCTTACTTCGTCTCAAAACATGGTAGGTTGCAACTGATTATTCTGAACAAAACTAATATTTTAAGGTACCGTTGACATGTACAAAGCTCGAATCATTGCATAAAGTTTTTATCAGCGTTCCAGTGTTGACTATAACGAGATCTTCAGTCCATTTACTAAATCCACTAACATTCGCCTAGTCCTTGGTCATGTCCTTGTTCGAAATTGGCTTATTTATTAACACAGTGTCAACAATGTCTTCTTTCAAATCACTTGACTAATGATGTATATACGATTTAATCTCTCGGATTCACTCATTAGTCTCATTTAACTCATGTTCGTTATCTACACAAGGCCATCTATAATCTCAAGGAGGCTCATCGAGCGTGGTACCATGAACTCTGTGACTTCATTTATCAAATGAAACTTGTAAATTCCAACGCTAAAACTTAATTATTTATTTATAATCAAGATTATTATACTCTTTATACTCTTGTCTACATTGATGACGTTTATTGGCAGTGTAAAATACCATCATCAATGAGTTTATTTCCATACTTGGTTTTTGCTTTTCCCCAAATAATATTGGTACTCTTTTTTACTTTATAAGCAAGGTAGTCATCAATTCTTTCAACGACCTATTCATTTCTCAGTAACATTATATTCATGATTTTGACATCGAACAAATATGTATGACTCCCAATATGTTCAAACACTTATGTCCCCATCTACCTCTTTGAGGTTAATATGACGTCTTTTTCGAATACTACTGAATTTCTATAGGTTGTTAATAGTTTTTAATATTGATTTCTCACTTAGTCTAACATCTTATTCACCGTCAACAAATTATCTCAATTTATTTGTCGTCAAAAAACATATCGCTAGGCCTTAGTTAGATGCCTACTACAATATCTTTGTGTCACTTTTAATCATAACACTTATCTTTGTCGTTATTTTCCTATAACTCTCCATGCATTTACTGACTCACACTAAACTGGTAATGAAAATGATCATTCCTCTACTACAGAACGTGTAGTACTCCTTGGTCGTAATTCCATTGCCTAGAGCTCTCTCAAGCAACACTTAATTGTTTGCTACTCTAGTGAAACCGAATATCTAAATGCTACCAACAATGCCTCTAATGTCCTATGGATAAAATCTGTTCAAAGAAAACTCAATATCTATATCTCAACTCATCTTGTCATCTACATTGACAATATGGGCACTACCTATCTCTAGTGGAACTTGATGTTTCACTCTCACATGAAACATATTGAAATTGATGTCCACTTCTTTCGTAATCCTTTACAGAATGTTAAACTTTGCATCATTCATGTATTCACTACGGATCAACTTGTTGATGGCCTAACCAAACCACTATCTATTGCATGACTCCAACTATTTTGGTCCAATATTGATGTTGTTGACTAATCCATCATATTTCAAGGATACATTAAATTGAAAACATAATTTTACCACCACTTTTGTTTATCTTATAAGTGTATATATCTTTTATACTATCACATTTAGAATTACTAGCTCTTATTTATTATCTTCCCGAAGTGTTTTAGTTTAGTTGAAAATGGAGTCATTGTATTTTAACTTGTCAAGGTCTCTCCAATTTATTATGTATATATTCTTCTACACAGTAATGAATGAAATTAAGTTGTCACTATTATTTCTCAAACTCTTCTCTATGATAGTTACAACACTAGGCGCAATAGCTAGGCAAAAGTGTAGGCCGACAACCTACATTCTTGTGGTGGGGACTTCAAAAAGTTTAATATAATTCTCTAGAACATTGTGGACACTTGGTACTTTCTATCACTCTCAAGCATTCTCAACTTGGATGCACTTCTAAATGAACCTACCTCTATTTATACTCTCACTTCATTGCAATGGATGGTGAAGATAGATCCCAATCAACGGCTAGGATTTAATGTTTAAAATTTTCTAGAAGTTGAGAACATGCTAGCTATCTTCTATTTCCTACTTAGAGAAGTAAACTCCATTAATGGTTGTTCACAAGATGCTCCAATTTTGAAATCTAATTCTTTCTCATTTCTTCATAATAAATGTCTTACAGAGGTCTTTAAATTTCATAAATAACTATTTTTCAATTAATTAGAGATTCTTATCGATCATACGAAGAATCTTAACTTCCAAACTTGTTTCTTTCATCTAAATTCTAATTCTCAAATTTTTACCTTCTTCTTTTCTACAGGTTTGTGAGTGTGATAAGAAATGGGATAAGGAATTCCTTAAGAGCTCTTGAGGTTGAATTTTATATAGAAACAAGTAATGTTATTTGTAAGCAACACTGATAGACAATAAAATGGGATGTGTTTTAATTCATTGAAGATGTGACAATGATCTCACTACCAAATTGCCCCCTACGTATCACTAGTGCTTACAAATAATAAAATTGTTATTATCACGTAAGTTTCTCTTCCTACGGATGAGTTGTGGCCTTGTAAGTCCACCAAATGTCATTTATTTGATGGTCAAAATGTAGCTAGAATCCGGTGTGGACATGCACTGGTTCTACTCCATGCAATTGGGTTGGAATAGCACTTTGGATGCCATAACTTGTGTTAATCTATTATTTCAGTCAAATTAAAATTATTCCTTTCAAATTAAATCCTAAACTCATATAAAAGATACGAGGCTCTTAAATTCTAAATTGCTAGGGCTAAATAGTAACTTTCTTTAAGTTATATTTTCGTAATTACACGAGATGTAATACCTATTATAATAAGGATAATTCTATTCGATTAAGCAAGTCAAAATTACGAGGTTATCAAATTAAGTATTGATAAACGACTTTTTTTATACAAGTGAAAAGTGAATGCAAGATATGTGTACTATAATAGATATATTTTATATGTCATAACACTTTTAGCAACAAGTAGGCATGTTTAACTTCTCGATGTGGTCATCATAAAGTATGAGATACCACTACGAACTTCTTGTATTTTAATTTGGAGCCACGTTGAACCGTAGCACCTGAATTAAGATAGTGTTTCTATGTCTTGCAAGTTCATATATCATTTTGTATACACTTTTGAGTATTTTGTTGTAAAAGTGAAAACATATTAATTAGAAACTTGTGATCTTGAAACAAAATCAATCAAAAGTTGCTTGTCACTGGCATTTCAAGACCAAAGAAAGATGATGTGTAGAAATTCAATGTTTTCTTTATAAAAGTTTTTTATTATTGTAGATGTTCCAGAATTATTAATGTTCTGAATACTTTATTAGTATGATCTGAATTTTAAGGGAGCAATAATATCTATAACATTGTTATCAGACCGGATCGGACAATTTTATCTGAAAACTAACAAAACATTCGTGGAATTGGTTCGATTGCATGTATTAAAACTTGAAATTTCATCTTAAAATATCAACATTGTTAAGAGGGGTATTAGCTCAAGTCCTTATTTATCCAATGTAAAATTTAAAACTTAATAGCTTGTAGGGCCAATTTTATGAAAAAGATCGAAACCGTTTCGGAAGCACCTGTTTATTATCCCAAAATATAAACACAAGGTATTTTCAGTATACCAATTTCCATGTTCATTTGAACTCGACTAATTAGGGTGATATTTCTAGGGTGATAGGCTTGCTGAAAGACTTGAATTATTTATTTTAATGCATCCTCGAATTGACACCCGTCAATCGCAACATTATAAAAACTGGACTGCATCATCCCAGTCGGTTCAACGAACAAATCAAAAAGTGGACACAAAAATCAGAATGAAACATTGTAAACCAACCCGTTAAATAGACAAATGGATTTACTAGGTTTCTCAGAATATCTTTGTCATAAATATAAAACAACGTGATT
Source organism: Fraxinus quadrangulata (assembly GCA_903798255.1). Taxonomy (NCBI): domain Eukaryota; kingdom Viridiplantae; phylum Streptophyta; class Magnoliopsida; order Lamiales; family Oleaceae; genus Fraxinus; species Fraxinus quadrangulata. The sequence goes on along the minus strand of CAIGRB010086034.1, from coordinate 81,938 downwards.
CAATACAACCCAAAGTACTAAAGAAATACGCAATACAATCTACTATATAATTGTGATTTTAGACAATTGCATTCTACGAGATCTCATGTTTTGAAAACGTTTCAATATTGCCTCATTCTCAATTTGTCAAAAAATCTCTTTCTCCATGTAGATGTAATGAATATTATTTCATTTATATTGGGCCTAATTTTTTGAAAAATGCCCAACTCTTCCAGCCCAAAACAAAAGGGCCAAAACTCAAAAAAAAAGGGCCCAAACTGAAAATAATGATCTTCTTCTTCCCTTCTTCTTTCGGTCTTCTCTCTACAACAGCAACAGTGACACTGCACCCGATAGTATTGAAGACTCCGACTGATCCAGTAGGGGTGGCCACGCCCCCTCGCCAGGTACTGGGTCCGTCCTTGACCGTCGAAATTCTAAATTTAGTTGAAACATTTTGATCACGACAATAATGTGATCACAATAACTTCTTAGTGACAAATCAAAAGATGAAGGAATGGAGACAAAAATCTCGAACGTGGTGGTCTTGTGCAAACTAGCAACTCTAGTACTATTCTAGTTCTTAAGCACCCATACTGCTACATATCATTATTTCAATCGCTAGGGATTAGTGTGGTGTAAGTAGTGATATGTCATGCCAAGTGGAATGTAATGCATTGACACTAGTGTGGCAAGTTGGCTCTTTTTTCAAATGCTTCAAGTTTTTAAGATATTGTAGATTTGCTTCGGGAAGTATAATGTGGTTTGTGTTGCTTTAATCCTCGTAATGGGAAGAATGCAGCCTACAATCTAGCTGCTTCTGCTATTTCTGTCCCCCGCTTTTGAAATCTGGGTTGATTGTATTCATTTGTGTATTGCACCCTTCATTACGAGTTCGAATGGCCTTCAAAGAAAAAGATCGAACCACATGAAGATATAATTGCTAGAAATTAGGGAGGGCACAAACCTGGGTAATCTTGTATGTTTACAAAATTCAATAAACTAAGAGGAATAAAAATAAAGAGTGAATGGAGAGACGTTTGTTTACAGAAGAAAGATAATAAATAAACGGTGAAGAAATCCAATCCTAAGTCGATCCCAAAAAAACCTTTTGTTTTACCATTTACCCTTTACGAGTGCTCAAGTATACGACCAAATAAACCTTCCAATCTCAAATTTCAATCTCTATTCTTCAATTCAAGTAAACCCTTCTTCTCCAATATCCAATCTCTTTTCTCTATTCTTCGAACAGGTATGGAATTTTTATGTTCGAAATTAAAGGTTTTAATGTTTATCTTTGATTTTCTCTCATTTTTCCTTTATTTTTCCTCTCTTTTTCACCCAGATCTATTTCTCGTCTCCATTTCACGATTCCAAAGTTTCGATTTTTATATTTCCATTCAATTTTCTTCTCTGAACAATTGATTTATGCTTGTAGATTAATTCTTTCCGCCTATAGGCTATGTTATTTATACTTTACTATTTCTTTTCTTTTCATTTTTAATTTCAATTTTTTATGGTTGTTAATATATTTTGGGATTCTGGAATATTTTTGGTAAAAGCCAGTGAATCGCAACTAGAAAATGGTTGTAGGTGAAAATGATAAATCTTGGGGAAACAGAGATTGAGAGAGAGTCGTATCTCTCGAGAGCTTGATTAGAAAGCAATCTCTCTATTCTCTCTATTTTCAGAAGGGTTCAATTTGTTAAATTGACAAATTAAAGTTTTGGGTTTCGTAAAAATGATTATGAAATCACAGGTTTTGGGTTCAACTCGTAACATTGGCTTTAATTCTAATTCTTTCTGTTGTTGCTGCTACGGTAGAGAATATTTTCTGTAATGAATATTGTCAAGAATTGATTGCATAATTAGATGGGAGATCAATGATTAAGTGATAATTTGATGGGATGTATTGAGAATAATGTATTCGACAATATTGATAATGATGTAATTATACGACGTTTTCAAAGTATGAAAAAAAAACGTAGGTTACAATTGTAGTGTTATTGACCTTTTTTCATTAATGATATATTGTTTTATAAAAAATTGCATTTTAATTTTTGATCCTATAATACAAAAAGTATGGCTCCACGCCGCGTTCAAATAAATTGCCTATTACAATAAAATTTACAAGGATTTCTTCTCCCGCAACAACCCAATAAAATTGCAGCATAATCTGGGAACCGTTCACAATTACATTAAAAAAGTTTAATAATTAATACACTTTCAAATTTTTTAATACTCAAAATACTTTTTTATAATTTTTTTTATTTTTATTTTGTAGCACAATATTTTACAATTTATAAAAGTATGTTATACACATATCACCACCATATTTTCAAACACAATCGCTACCCCCACCACCGTCACCGTCACCGTCACCGTCGTCACTTATAACACATTTTGCCAAATATTTCTATCGTCACCATGATTGTCGGCAATACCATCACAGTCAGTGGTGGATCCAGCACCCGGCGAGCCCCAACGACCTCCCGTGCTGGATTCGCCGGAACAGATTTTATTTTTGACAATGAATAAATTTTTTATATTATATCAGGTAAGTTCTTTTGTTATCATACATCTCTTGTAGCTTAGTTGGCAGGACATTGTTTATGCACATGAGAGGTCCTAGTTTGGAATCCATTTCCCCACAATTTTGTTATGAAATATTTTAAATACTACAATTTTTATCAAAATCAAATGAAATAAGCGAAGGGATTCGAACTCGAGACCTCTCTATAGTACAACGAACGCTTGACCGTTGTGGTAGTCATGGAATTTGATATTAGGTTTAACAAAATAATATATGATATATGTTAGCGGTTTTAGTGTAATCGTAAAAATTCAAACCATGTTCTTCCTTTGAATTATACAAAACTTGGCTACAATATTATTTAGTAAATATTTTTAATTTTTACAACAAAATTATATATGTTCAGTTTAAACAAAATAATTGTTATATTTAAATTATAGATCTTGTTTGATTTTTTTTAAATACATTTTTGTCTCTTCTTTCAATCGCACATTTTCAAAAAAATAATATTACTTGTGAATTCAAAACTTTTTCTTATTTTTAACCACACATTCTCTATCAAATCACTATTTCAAAATGTACTTTTTTCAAAAAAAAGAAAAAGAAG
>CAIGRB010086034.1:67764-77951 GCA_903798255.1 Fraxinus quadrangulata | reverse complement strand
AAAAAAAAAAAAAAAAAATAGATAATACCCTCTAAAACTAATTAAAATCCTAACTCCCGTATTAATTACGTTCAAAGAAACCACCAAAACCAGAAATCCCGAAACTCCTACCACTGATCTCCATTTTGCTTCCCACGATCAAGTATTGGTTGCTGCTCGTGATGAAGAACGAGGGGTGTCATCAAGGCCGAGGGAGGAGTTTCAAATTCCGATTATAGCAAGTGGCGAGGACGCACAGAGGTCTTGTAAATGGAGGCATTGCCAGAAATTCTATACAAAGGTAGGATGTCCGTATGGTGAGAATTGCACTTTCCTTCATGATGAGCATTCTAGAGCCTGAGGAAGTATGACAATAAGTTTGGGAAGTGGTGGTTGTGAAGGCAGTGACAGTGGTGGATCAAACTTGAAGCCCTCAAACGGAAAAACAAGGATTTGTAACAAATGGGAGCTAACTGGGCAAGTGTTATTTTGTAACATAGTAGGCACTCCCATAATTATGATAACTATGAAATAGAGATGAAGAGAGGTTGAATGGTGAAGGAACACTGATTTGTCTTCGATGTCTGGAGTGGGCATGAGCTTGTTCAGAGAAAAAATCTTGGGTATTTTAGAATATGGTGGAATTACTAATAAGAGGCCTTCAAAATTGTCTAATCATGAACTCCTGCAAATATTGTGTTTATTCAATCAATTTGGGATATATTTTCATGATAAGACAAAGCCTGAGGATGAAAGTAACGTTGCTTATGACAACCTGTTTGTAACAAAAGTTCTCTTGTAAGCTTTTAATGGTGGTAAGTTTTTCCATTTTGATCAAATCATATTTGTCATTGCTGCAAATCCGCCTCATAAAGCCATATAAAATGATATTGTGCAGTTAAAGAATACTTCTTAACCAGTGAATCAATCTACTGTAATCATTATGTGGAATTTGGAGCAGCTTTTCAAATGAGAAAAATCAATTTTTGGACCGTTGCAAGCCAAAACCAGTCACCTTTGTTGACTTCTGCTCTCACGTTAGGTCTCACCTAATATTTAAACGGTCAAAAAAGTGCTAATAATTGAGGAGAAAAAGCTCCACCAGACGAGCACTTAATCTACTGATTGAATTACCCCAGGCTGTTAACCACTTGATGAATAAATTGGTTTTCGAATATTTAGAAATTCACAATTTGCCAATGTGCCAAAACTCTTTTTTGGCTTTAGTTACCTCGAGCTCTTAACTACTTGATAAATAAATTGGTTAACAAGTCATAGAAAGGACCGCAGCCAGCTATTACTCCTGAGATTGATGAGGCGTCCATGCTGAGTAGAATCTCTTCAAAAGGAAAATCAGTGCTTGGAGGAGAGAAAAAGAATCCATTGGTTAGTCAAATTATTGAAATTTGTATATCGATAGTTTTCATGTAGTAATTTACATTTACTTAGCAAATGCTTGACTTTTTATGTATGGATGTCAAGTTTAGGAAAGGATGCCAAGACATTGATCAAGTAATTGAACATATCGAAAGACTTTTTTTAGCGTGTCAAATTTTTGAATAGTGCTTGTCACTTTTTTTGTTTGTTACTTTTTTTTTTTTCAAGTTTCTATCACTTTTTTTAGTTAAAAACATATCTTTTTAGTACAAGTGACATTGTATGTCAATTTTTAATAAAAAAGTGACATTTAAATTTATACAATATTTTTTACTTCCAAAAAGTTTTTTATATGATTAATAGGCTAATTGAGTTGGTAGATGACGGAGGCGATGAATTGATTTAAAAATGCTTGCCGCTTTGATTGTTATTTTATCGTTGAACTGACTAAAAATCCTTGATGGTGAGCGGAGAAAGGAGAGGGAGGGTAGTTGTGTCACTTTTTTCGTTGCTTTATTGAGCATGTCCAATACATTAATTAGTCTTTTGTCACTTTTTTGAGTTCGTTACTTTTTTTTATGTGTGACATTTTTTTGAATTTATGTCTTTTTTTAATTGTTTGAACATTCTTAAAATTTCTATTACTTATTTCGATGAAAAATATCACTTTTTAATTAAAAAAAAATGATACTTAATTTTACACAATATTTTTTACTTCAAAAGTACTTGTAATATGATTTTTTATAAAGATGAAATTACAAAATTCCCCTAAACTTTTTTAAAACCCCGTTATTTTAGGGGTATTTTCGTAAGTTGACCTATCTTTTTTTGGTCAATGTTTGGATTGATTTGTAAAACATTGATAATTTTTTGGTCAATTTCGAATAAAATACAAAAAGAAATTTATGTAAAAGGGAAAAGAAAATTCAAATACACGATTTGCACCCGTAATTCTCTCCGTTGACAATCTGAGATCTCTTAACACGGAAAATTCATCGCCATACCCGACCATATATATACACCCTCAAATTCATCGTCCTCTCAAGGTAATTGAATTCGAAACCATATTTTCTCTCTGAAACAGAAATGGATTTGGTGGACAAAGCGAAGAATTTCGTAGCTGAAAAGGTTGCTAACATGGAAAAACCCGAAGCAACCATAACGGATGTGGATCTTAAGGATGTCGGCATGAGCGGCATAACCTATTTGGCTAAGGTTTCTGTTAGCAATCCATACATTGTTCCTATTCCGATCGGAGAAATTATATACTCTCTCAAAAGTGTCGACAGGTTTCTATTCATTTCCTTTTGATCCTTAATCTGTTCATAAATTTCATCTGTTTTTCTTTTATGTATACGTACACTTATATGTATCGTCTGCGATCAGATCATTAAGCATCTACTTGTCTATGCTTGTTTTCGACACAAAATTTAATAGGTACGTAGCTACATTTTTAAGAATAAAGAAAACTGTCTTATGATCTTGGCCTGCGTTTCGTATAATTAAAAATTAGATTTTCAGTAGATTTTGATAAAAGTTGATAAAATATAAGGTTGAAAAGTTAATAAAAATGGTGGTCTTATGTGTCATTTAAATTAATTATTGACTCTGATTTAGATTTTTATTAAAATTTTAAGCCACACCAAACATGGACTTGATACAGTTGTCTAAAATGATTTGATTTGTAGAATGTTTTAATAGAACATAGGGATGGATAGATCAAATAATCAAAAAGAGATTCACGTAGTCGATTTTAAATTTATTAGAATAAACAATGGCTATTGTTGCGGCATGTCTTGGGCTATTTGTATGAACATAGAAATCTTTTGATTTTCTGATTTCGAGAAACCCATTGGGAGGTAGAATCTCGCATATTTGACCCTGCTTAAAAGTCGAGTTTTTCGGACTTTTTTGGGTAGTGTGCTCAAGTTTCTTGCCTTTTCGTGCAGTACGGAGAGCGTACACTACCCAAGAAAGCCAGAATAAGTTGGCTTTTAGGCGACTGTTAGTCATGCTATGTGAATGTTTTAAGTCTTGTTTAATATTGCATAACAAACAGATGGTTACTAATCTTGTTGGATAATCGATATGAATAGGGTGATTGCTTCGGGCAATATTCCGGACCCGGGATCGTTGAAGGGGGATGACAGTACCATGCTAGATGTGGAAATAAATGTGCCACATAGTGTGTTGGTGAGTCTAATAAGGGACATTGGTGCAGATTGGGATATTGATTATCAACTGGATTTGGCTCTCATTATTGATCTCCCTGTCATAGGGAACATTACAATTCCTCTTTCTCAAAAGGGTGAGATGAAACTCCCTACTTTTGCCGATATGTTTAGGTCAAAAGACGTGTAAACCAATGGTCGGAATTATTAATATATTGTCATGAATTTCTCGTGTTGGTTTTATGAAATTTGATGCATATTTTTATGCTTGAAAATGTTTTATAATCTTTGTTGTACCATATTGAACCTTCGAATAGAAGAGAAGGCGACATAATACATCTCATTATAATTAATGAAGGATTTTTTCTCCTTTTGGTTTGGCTTTATGAATTTCCATACGATTGATAATTTTGAGTCTAAGATGTACCAAGTCAAAAAAATCGGAGCTTGGTCAATCATCATAGATTGTGTTAATTCCATAGTCTAACTATTTATTCAATCGATCTCATCTAGTTGATAGTTTCAAGTTTCTCTGGACAAGCACTATTTGATTTGGATACTTCTCCTAGGGCTCGTCTAAAAGAGCTCTTGGACCAAGTCTATTAAATAACCGAGCATAAAATAAGTGAAATAATGATCAACCACTACTACACGAGAAGATGCTCTATAAAAGACAACTTTTTCCTCCTATGCATCTTGTGACTTGTATAAACGTGGTGCCAAACACACCCAAAATGACACAAACACTATCATACACCCAACCAAATACTCTTAGCTATCATTGGAGTCAAACTAGTAGATGTAACACCAATATCAAACATATTCCAACAAAAATCACTCAAAATCGCCGATGGTAAATTCCTCCCCAAATGAGAAGACAATTTGGCAATTTAATGGAAAATGCAATTGTCTATTCATGAAAAGACAAATTCTCCCCAAATGAAAAGGAGAAAATATGCTATATACCAAAAGACCAAACCTTGAAGCTCACAATAGGCACAAATCCTAGAACATGGACAACTTGCAGATTCCATATGCCAAGGGGTTGTTCAAATGAAGAGTCACTAAGCTATATAGTATAGCCCACTAAAATTCATTCTACATAAATTACACATACAAACATCATGAGTTCATGCAAACAGTTTTTGTCTAAACTCGGCCGTAGTCTAAAGACTATGCCTTGTACTAAGAAAACAAAGAGTTTCGTGGCAAATAAGGCGGCTAACATGCAGCCGGAGGCAACCATCACGACCGTGGAAGTTAAAGATGTCGGCCGAGATAGTATTACCTTGCTGGCAAAGGTTTCGGTTCACAACCCATACCCAGTCCCCATTCCTATATGTGATATCACTTTTTCCCTCAAAAGTTCTGGCAGGTTAGTTTGTAGTATTTTCTTGTTCATTTCCTAAACCTCTTATATTGTTAGCATAAATAAATTCTACAAAAATACTCTCAAAAAAAATTAAAAGCCCAAAAATTAAACAAAAAATTCCTTTCTTTTATGAGTTGGGTCATTTATTCCATTTAAAAAATATGACTAAATAACATGATTGACTAAATAAGTGGCTCAAAACACTTGGATACTTACATCTTTAATGAGCTTAATTAAAAAAAAAAATCCTATAGTTTTTTAGTAAGCTTATAATTAAAAAAAAATTAATTTTTATGAAGGTTAAAATAAATTATTTATTTTGAAAGGGCTCATTTAATTTTTCAAAAATAATATAAAAAATCAATTTGAATAGAACACGATTGATACTAAAGAGATCAATACGCTTATAGAAAATTATATTTAAGAGTTTCGTAATAATTTATCGTCTACCTCAAATATCTTATGGTCAGCCCTGGTGAGAAAGAAAGAGGCAGTGCATGCATACATAATAGTGTGTTTTGTAACAAAATATTACACAAAGTTTTATTAATTAAATTGTTTCTTTAATATTTAAATTCATCAATTTGATATTAGAGCATAACAATAATAGACGAATTTTTCTAGCTTTTGGAGTTCGTGTACAAAGGGGGATTCTAAAAATTCTATAAAGTTTGATTAATTACGAAAAGGTAAATTAAGTCAAGATAAACAACTTACAAGTGATACACATAATAAAAAAGCTCAATAACCCAAAATTATATCACGTGACAAACTTGCATAGAGTTTTATCTTGAAGGGCAAGACCTATGAGAAGTAGTTGATGGAAGTGACATGATACCGTCAAACAAAATCTTGACTCTAAAGAAGTAAATAATCAAAGCAGGCACGACTACGTTTGTCATACCGACAATAATTGAGAAAGAATTGTTAGAACACGTAAATAATAAGAACACATCAAAAGAATTGTGCCCGCACTTAATAATAATCCTGGCTCTGCTCCCGTTAGGCAGCTCGACCTAGTCTATCCCATTTTACTTCTCAAGGTACACAACAATATATGATCTACTTGATAGTACAATAATCAAAATTTTAACTTTTTTTTTTCTTGAATAATCTGTGATCGATTATAATTTATTTGTTTAATTAAATTGGTTTGAACCAGGGAGATTGCATCAGGTAAAGCTCCAGATCCAGGGTTCTTGAAGGCCAATGACAATACAATGTTGGATGTGACAATAAAGGTTCCATATAATGGGTTATTGGGCTTGGCCCAAGATATAGGTGCAGATTGGGATGTTGACTATGTTTTGGATTTGGGCTTCATTGTTGATCTTCCTGTAATTGGCAACATAACTATCCCTGTCTCCTACAAGGGTGAGATGAAGCTTCCTACTCTCGGACTTGTTTAAATGGAATCACTTATAAGTACTTTGTAGGTTTCAAAAATAAGTCAATTTACTAAGCTTCTTATTTTTCGACGTGTTCAAATGAATTGACTTGCACGTATGTTGTGGATGTATATTTTTCTATTAATAATATTCAAAAAACTTGATAGTAACATGAAATAGTTTGAGACGTGGATAGAGGTATCGAGAAGAGTTATCTTTACTATTTGAGAGTTTACCTATCTTGGAAACGATTCGATCGTAGGTAGGATCTAGTGACTGGAAGAGTAATGCACGTTGCGTGGTGTCGAATCCACCCTCGACCACCCATGAAAATCAAGAGGGCCGAACATTGTCTGTGCCACGTCGTATTCATAACCACATGAGGAGGAAACTTCATTGAAGCTTTTCACCAAACTATTTGAAAAATTTCAGTTAAGAGTCGCACGTTATTTTGGACTTTGTGGGCTTCAACAAAGAGTTAACTAAATTCTCAATTACAACTACAATATTTTCATAACATTTCGCGTCTTAATATTACGAAAAATAGTATTTTCTAGTATCTTGTCGCGTTGTGACACATTTTATTTCACACGTCCATTTTCTTACAACATAGATAGAGATTTTTGACGAAAATCGTCATTGAAGATGATGGAACCCAACTAATGAAAAGTAAGGGACAATAACAAGACAAAAAGAAATTATTTCTTTGATCTTGTAAATATTTCAGTCTAATTATCTATTGTATTAATTAAGCTCTCGTTTGAACTCTATTTTTTTACATCAAAATGTATTTTTAAACAGTGATTTGATCAATAATAACAACACGTTTTTCAATAAAATAATATTATATGCAAATTCAAAAATATTTTTTAATAACATATTCTCCATCATTGACTTGCACGTATGTTGTGGATGGATATTTTTCTATTAATATTATTCAAAAAACTTGATAGTAACATTAAATAGTTTGAGACGTGGATAGAGGTATCGAGAAGAGTTATCTTTACTATTTGAGAGTTTACCTATCTTGGAAACGATTCGGTCGTAGGTAGGATCTAGTGACTGGAAGAGTAATGCACGTTGCGTGGTGTCGAATCCACCCTTGACCACCCATGAAAATCAAGAGGGCCGAACATTGTCTGTGCCACGTCGTATTCATAACCACATGAGGAGGAAACTTCATTGAAGCTTTTCACCAAACTATTTGAAAAACTTCAGTTAAGAGTCGCACGTTATTTTGGACTTTGTGGGCTTCAACAAAGAGTTAACTAAATTCTCAATTACAACTACAATATTTTCATAACATTTCGTGTCTTACTATTTCGAAAAATAGTATTTTCTAGTATCTTGTCGCGTTGTGACACATTTTATTTCACACGTCCATTTTCTTACAACATACATAGAGATTTTAGACGAAAATCATCATTGAAGATGATGGAACCCAACTAATGAAAAGTAAGGGACAATAACAAGACAAAAAGAAATTATTTCTTTGATCTTGTAAGTATTTCAGTCTAATTATCTATTGCATTAATTAAGTCCTCGTTTGAACTCTATTTTTTCACATCAAAATGCATTTTTGAACAGTGATTTGACCAATAATAACAACATGTTCTTCAATAAAATAATATTATATGCAAATTCAAAAATATTTTTTAATCACACATTCTCCATCATAACATTACTACAAAATGTTTTTTTTTGGCAAAAAAAAGGCTCCAACAAGCCATAAGCAAAGAAATTAACAAATTATTGAAATTTGAATATAAAGTGGTCAATGCATGGTGAGGTGAGGCCCGCGATGGCCCATTCGTAATGTTCGAAGTAAAGATGGGAATAATAGAAAAAGTGCAAAAAAGGATTTTTGTTTGAAAATCTGCGTCTGACTTTGACAAATAAAAAACAAACAAAATCGTGTTTACTACAAAACAAGAATAACAACAATTCTGTCTGTTTCTTCCTGAAAATTGGAACTCTGTTACCTTTCGAGACTTGAGCTTTCTATTCATATTTTTGCATGTTTTTATATTGTTTGGAATTTCTCTGTTAATTCGAAATAATATTTTATTTTCGAATCAATATATTTTGTCGTGGCAACGTGATCTATCGAGAGAAAAAAAATCAATGCTAGACTTGTTAGTGCATTTGAATTCTTAAATAGTCCATTGGTCAATTGTAAGAACAAATGATTATTCTAGACCTAAATCCAAATATTTAACGGTGATTTTCAAATTTAACGAAACGGATTGAGATACGATGAGACGTGCGTGTCATTTTCAATCTATCAATTTAGTTGCATAAGTTTGTTTAATGGTCAAAATGATGAAGAAAATCATTATTCAAAAGATGGACTTCGGATGTAACTCTCAAGAATACTAAATTATGAAAGTAGACCAAAATTATAATTATAACTCATTCTTTTCAATTGAAGTTTGACTTTCATCTTGAAATTTGATTGAAGTGTCTAATGAAAAAATTAACGTACAAACGGAGTAAAAGTTTAAGAACTATAGACTTGATTGCAAGAGTGGATATTTGAAATTATAACTCTGTCCCGACTTGCTTGCACAAATTTTGTTTAATAGAGATCTCTTTGCAAGTTTTTATTATAATGAAATGAATTAATTCGAAACATACCCAAAAAAATAAAATATTATTCACAAAATATAAGCCCAAATCCCAAAAATTACAAGTTTGAATCATCCTCACTATCATCCCCACGTTGAGACATTAATGACCTGCTCTGTTTTCCAAACCCCAGTATTTAATGTAGCAGCTCAGCATCCCAGCCCAGCCCACCCTACCCTACACACCCGCCTTTTCCTCTTAATCAAATGGTCGTGTTCACCATCCCCTTTCTTCCCCTTCTCTCCCAATGTCCACCCCCACCCCCTCGGTGCTCCGCCCTCCACCACCCTTAACCACCACCAAAAACCCATTTTCCCAAAACCTCAGTTCAATCGGGTTCGGCTACGCCATTGCCATAGCCCTCGGGTTCCTCGTCCTCTTCTCCACCATCCTCCTTGCCTCCTACATCTGCTGCCGCTCCGCCGCCGCACGACGCCGCCGTAACCTCCAACGAACCAACAACCCCGAAAACCCTAATGAGAACAGTGTCTACCTCCCTCGAATAATCTTCGTGGCCGAGGATGACGACGAGAATTCTTCCCAAAATGTCGTTGGGCTCGATCAAGCTGTCATTAATTCGTATCCGAAGTTTGTCTTCTCCAAGAAAAACGGAATTACCGACGCTGATACCGTATGCGCCATATGCTTGTGCGAGTACAAGGAATCGGAGATGCTAAGGATGTTGCCCGATTGTAAGCATTATTTTCATGTGACATGTGTTGATGCGTGGTTGAAGCTTAATTCATCGTGCCCCGTTTGCCGGAATTCGCCGTTACCGACGCCGCTCTCAACGCCGTTGCAGGAGGTGGTACCGCTCTCTCTGTACTCCGATGGGCGGAGGAGGGCGTGATGGAAATGGGAAGTGGTGAATTTAGTTATTTTTCGTAACTTTAGGAGCTGGTGTGAAAATGCAAAGAAGTTTTGGGGTAGTTGGCATTAATAGACTTTTCATTTTATTTTTATTTTGGATATGTTGAAGTGTGATTTCTAATTAGGAAGATTATTCTAAATATGGAGAATTGGAGAAGTTAATGAAATTACAAATATTCACGAATTAATACGCGACTCTTATTGGTGCTTTAATTTAGTTAATTTGGAGTGATTTTTGCTAATTGATTTCTTTAACTTAAATACCAAAATTAATTAGAGGTTTAATGGCAATCTAATTTTATATTTAATGTCATCATTTCATCCAATTTCATATAACGTTTGATTATAACCATCCTTCTTTGCATTATATATATGATAATTTTTTTAAAAAATAAAAAATAA
>CAIGRB010086034.1:41247-67558 GCA_903798255.1 Fraxinus quadrangulata | reverse complement strand
CTAATTTTTTTTTTTTAAAATATTTTTGTTTTATATATATATATATAATGCGAAGTCACTATTTTACCATTTTTAAAATTAGCGAAAATTATGAAAAAAAGTTGGGTGGTTATGGTGAAAAAATTGGATGGTCATTACGACATAAAATAAAATTAGGTGATCACGATGATACGAACTATAAAGTTGGGTGACCATTGGTAAATTTAACCACCTATTGCAATGTTCCACGTCACTAGTGCTTACCATAAATTATGTACCAGTGCTTAGGATTAAATAACTTCCTGAAAGTCACATGCAATTTTAATAACTACATTGACATGTTTGATGGGTTAATAAACACGATTCAAGAACTAATGATATCCTAGCTAGAAAGTAATGGCACTGGCGTACTAAAATTATGTCAAATCAAACCTCTAGTTCTAATTTCTACGAGAGAACGTCAAAAAAGTTGATCAAATACATTTTAGTATCATCTTAAATCCTACACGAGGATCACATTTGTATTGGTACTTGTTACGCCTCAAAATCGGGGCTCAAGAAGAAGCTAAAACAGAAGGCCCATACTTCGCATCATCAAAATTTGAATCAAAATCATAGATAAAGATGACAAATCGATACATCACCCAAATCGTCATGTGCATGCAGAAGCTAATCTTTCACATTTACTTCTCCCCAAGAGATCTTCTACATAAAAATTTTATGCGAATGATTGATGTGATCTATATTGTAGCAAAAAAATGTCAAGTCTTGTAAGTCTACTAAATAGGTATCAGACCTAGACCCTAGAGTGACTATCTTTTCAGAGTGTATTAAATGATGGATCATGCTACTTGTATACCAGGGTTGACACCTCGGTGTACAAAAGCATTTTCCTTAAATGATTCATGGCGTATTATGTGTGATAAAATGCCTAAGATGGGACGCTTTGAATAAGAAAATGAAGTCACATGCCTTTTCATCCAACGGCCACCACTTCGTTTCTACTCCTATAAAATATCACAACTCATGTCATTTGAAGGGTAATGCAACCCTTTACGCTTGAAACTATACTCAATTTTCTCTCTTACTTATTTCATATTTATTTACTTGAGTTTAGTTTGTTTTTACTTTAATTGAGTTGTTTATGATTGTTTATATATATGCAATCATCTTTGATCATACTGTCGGTATTTGAACATTTTTGTCTCGAGTCGTAAAACATCTTACACACCCATAAATGCCATCATTTTCCATCCGAATCTCTGGTCAAAACGTGTTGGAATTTGCTTGCGTGAACGCAAGTAGACCTGAAATATGTTATCCACGTAACCATTACAAAAATGAGTCAATAAATTGATAGTGAATCAAAAATGTCACTTACATATGGATTAGTACCACATTAAATTCTACACGAGGACCACGTTCGCCTTGGTACTCAGAAGTTGAGTGGAAAGCATCTATGAGTCGAGTTATAGATTACTGCAATTTGTAGGAGGAATCCTTCCTTGTTTAGGTTGACATTAATGGGATGTAAACTTGTACCCACTTCAAATGAAAGCAACCCGTACAATCGAATTGCACATTTCATGTACTGTAACGTGATAAACGTTATAATGTAATTTTTTCAAATGAAATGGAGAAAATGGATTCATGTAGTGGGGTTGAAATCACCATTTTCTTTGTAAATCTTTCAACTTCGATCTCAGTTCACAAGGGACAAGTAAATTCTCTCCATCCAATTTCCCCTCTTTGCTAGTTAATATCAAAATATTTTTCTGGTTGGAAAATTTGTTGTTCACATTTCACTTCAATCATGAAATTTTACACCAAGGCTAATGCTGCTCGAATTGTTAAATGTTGACCTTGAAATAGTCGAGCATGGCAAAATTAGACAGCTTAGCAAAGAAGAAAAATGAACGATTTGGTGGGAGGTGGCGCTGTAATGTTTAATTTAGTCGCACGATTATGTTCACAAGAGTGTATATCGACACAGTTTGGTCGAGTTTCAGAATTTTCATACCTTCGTGTCGTGCCTCGGGTTGGGTCAAGTTTTCCTCTATTCAAAACCTTGATTACTATACTAATAATTATAGTATAGTGAACCGTTTTTCATGAGAACTGGAAAAAGGGCTGCAATTATTTGGTATATCAATCTTTCATTAATAAATTAAAAAGTAAAGTTAGGTAGCCAAATTGATGGTGACTGACTTTGTACAACTATGATGAGAGGGACCCCCTAAACTAAGAGATATTTTTGTTTATAATTGCTTTGAGATAGATATTATAAATAATGTAATTATCCGTGTGTGTCGTGTAATATTTAACGTTATATATTTGATATGCAGTATTAAATAAGATTGATGGAGATGATATTATTTTTTTCTCGTTTCTAAAGAAAATAAAAATGTTTACAAGATTTTACTCAGTGTAAAAAACTTAAGCAAGAAAATCTGATTTTCAATTTATTTAGTTAATTGGTGGGAAAGAAGTGATTTTCCATCAATTTTTAACAATGCCATCTAAACTCGTGGTAGTCCTAAAAGATGAAAATTATACGGAAAAAAGAAGAAGAAGAAGAGGAAGAAGCTAGCAATGATAGATATTACTCACTTGATAAGTGTAAAACTTGCAGTTATCTAATTACTCTCGTTAATGCAAGATTTACGATTATGCATTCTATAATTCTTGCCATTAATTTAGGAATGTGGCAAGACATGTATGTTTGCTTAAAATCTCAATTAAATGGTGTCGAAGACAAGTTATAAAATGATGAACAAAATATGGATCCCATTGCACGGAAATTGTGTATCTAATTTTGACTCAATTAAACATTACTTTTATTGTATGGTCACAAATTGGTAAATTTTTTACAGTTTTAAACAAATATTTCAAAAATTACTGACAAAGCAAATATGCTGGGTGTACAGAAACTATATACCACATAAGCTAGCCAGAACACTCACAAGTAGGTGGGGCCCGACATTTTTTGCAATATTTAATTTATATGGGACCCACTTCCCATGTAACTGTTCTGTTGCAATTCTGTAAGTTGAATTTCTGTACAAATAGAAAAACTCAATAAACTGAATTGACAATTGTTGGATAAAAACTCTAAGAGAAGAAGGTACTAGGGGTTCTAAATCCACGTTTTTTTTTTCAATTTAACCACAATTCTTGTAATTGACATATAATGAATGTATACCGGTATTACAATTTGTTTAATAATTCTCTCAAGTAAAATTAAACATATCTTCTCGTACTCGAGATAGGATTACGAAAACATAACGGTAAATCTCCATCATGTATTGAACTTTACAATGATTGCTAATATATGCTATTACCCCTATTCAATATCCATGCATAAAAGTCATGAATTAATTTAAATAGTAATAGAATATTTGAATAAATAGTGCCAAAAATAAGAAATTAAGATTAAAGTTTTAAAAATAGGGTTTCATCGTCATCCTAATGTAGAAAACTTAGCCGGGCATGTTATAATCCATATTGGAATGAGAATACATCATCTTCAATTTTAATAAGTAAGAAAAATAGAAGACAAGGCTTGAACTCTCGAATCTCTTTGAACAATTAATTGTCTTCCTTGTTCTTCTTGCTTCCAATCCTAGAAATCTGATGTTGTCTTCAAGAGATTTTTTTGGTCTTTTTATCTAAAATTCGTCGTGTAACATCCAAGAGTCAATCAGGGGCAGCCCTGACGCTCGTGCTAGAGGTGCGACTGTACGTGGCCCATAAATACATACATAATGTATTACATAAATGTAACACATTATATTTGTTAATTTTAAAAACATTTTTTAGAATGAATTTTTGTGAAGTTAATGGGCGCATAATTTAAGATTGTCCAACCCACAAAATGTGGTCCATTTTTTTTTAAAAAAAGTACCCAATAAATAAAGGAAAAATTGATAAATACCTTAAAATATTGAAACAAAGTAATAAATAAGCAAAAGAAAAAAAAATGATAGGTAAAAAGACTATATTGTAGGTTTCTCATTATTATGGACCACCTCTCCCACAAATTACTCCATCCCTTTATAATTCAAAACATTGAACCCAGAAGATATTCTCAATATTATTTTCAATCCTTCTACAATTATGTCCAATCCTCTAGACATTCAACCTCACCAAAATATTTCGAGAAAAACATAATAAGCCCATCATTCTTCTCAATTTCGTGATAAAATATCGTGTTTCTAAGTTCAGGATTCTTCTTAGAATTCTTCCCACTATTCTTTTCAATCCCTAGTCGAATTGTAATAATAACCAAAAAGAAACTAAGACATTGTGCTAATTTTAACATATTGTGATTTGTGAATTACAGTCGAAATTCGACTTTTCTGATTAACATTTCCTATTTGTAATTTGGTAGGCTATAGGTATTACTTCGGAATTAAGGGAAAATATTGAAGATTGTTAAAAAGTTTTAGTAGTTATTTTTCATTAACAAATGGAATAACTTTGATATCAATTTAACATGATTTGCAAGAAAATATTAATTACAAAAGTTGAATTAGTGATTTTGCTTCAGTAATTTCACAGGGTTTGCTGCATTTTCAAGGTTTAATAAACATTGAAATGTTATATTCTTCTGGGCACTAGTTTTATATTCAATGAATTAATAGATATAGCAATGCCCGGTTCTGGCCCAAGGCTCTGTGGCCTTGGGTTTTCAGGTATAAGGGAGCCTCAATTTTTTTTTTTTGAAAGTACAAAACAATTATCCCTTATGAACAATACACAAAAAGTTTTATGTCCAGGTTTGGGAAGCACACAATGAGGAAGATAGATAAACACACTATTATGAATATAGGGTGATCACAAGTTCGATGATTCCATGAATACCAGATTTGGATCAAGATGCACTTGTAGTATGGAGTTAGGGTCGCTTGAGTATAAGAATCACAACTAACGAACTTATACTCTAGGAGCTATGAATTTTAGAACGCAAGGATGACAAACTAAAAATATGCACATAGACTGCACGATCACCGTACACATTACTGTTTTTGCACTTTTTGAAATACTTAACCTTGTTATTAATTTTTTAGAAACTAATTTTACCAAAAAATAAATAAATTAATTAAAAAAAGTTAAGAATGAAATTGCACCGTAGTCCCTTAAAACGTGTAAAAGTGCAAATTCAACCCCCAAGATCCCAAGAATGGCAATAATAATACGAACCTCAAATATGAACATGGAAGGAAGCGTTAGATGCTCTTGCTCACTCACCGTTTAGATGTCAAATTTGACATTTTTTTGGCCTCGACTTCTTATTCAAGAGTAGACTAATAAGAAACAGTTCGAACTCATTCTTGCTCAATTTGGGACAAACCTTTTGAAGAAAATTCCTCAAATCAGGCATTGGAGTTGTCAGATTCACATTTGTAGTCGATTAGGAAGCCCGGCCCTTTGCATTGTTGGATATTCTTTAGGACATGATTAAATTCCGTCATTGGCATTGTTGGATTGGCATTTTGTGGCACTTTTCGAGTTGCCTGATTACCTCGACAATTAAAGAAGAGAAACCTCGAATGCACGTTTGGTATGAATGAGATTTTAACTTTATTTTCTTCGTTTATCATGTCGAGTGCTATCGAATCCTCTTTACAAAACATGTGATGAATGCATAATCTGTCGTATAAAATTTTGAGGAAAAAGTCAAATAAAAATGATTGGGAGTCATGATAGAACTCGTTAGGAATTAGAGGTGTGTTTCATTGTTTTAAATATAATGTTATTTGGTATCAATGATGTTAAAGTATCAATCTATGAGTACGCATATGATCAAGGATGGACTCGGGATTATGGTTAAGTGGAGGCGAGACAAAAAATAGGCTAAAATAAATTCTGATAGGTCTTAAAAAATGAGTTATAAATCCTTGTATTTAATTGAACCTATAATTTAATGACACAAGTGATGCTATCAAAATCGATGTTAAACATCAGTAGTATTAAATAACATTACTCTTATTTTAAACTTAAAACAAACTTTCTATTGCTTCATCCAAAAAAATGTTATAAATGATTTATCAACCTACACGTAGATTGCACGGACACCATACTTCTTTTTCAACATTTGAGGCAACTATGCTTTTTGTGATGTGTGTGCTTTGTACATTTTTAGTATGGAGAATTGTGTAGTATTAACATCATGGACCATGTATTGACCTCATGCCAAGTTCAAGACCGTGTAAGTTCTATGAAGTTATGTTAAGCTGTTTTCTACACAATTAAAATTTGAAAATCTTCTAGCACCCGATGGACATAAAATGAGTCAAATCATCTATTTTTTTTATAAAGTAATACTATTTAACACCGCTAATGATGATCAACATGTTTAGTTAGCAATAAATGATAAGTTCAATAAAATGGATCCACGTCTCTGCATTCCACTTGACCTTTTAATTAATGGATGATGACGACCGCGGTAATAAATAATGTTCACATTTTGAAAGTGCTCCTTTAATTAGCACAAGTAATGATATTCTTAAAATTTCAGCATGCCTGTCATCGATATTAAAATTCTCGAGCGACACTATCTTAAATTTTTTAGGTGATTATAGCTTTCAAAGTTCCACGACTCAATGGGGAACTATGTTGTGAAATTTCGAACTTAACTAACATAGTCGAGACCAACAAATAGTCCCACAAAGTTGCCACCATGCAATGTTTCAATGTGTGCTACAATCAACCTCTTGCACGTAGGCTGCACGAATATTTTAGGATTCGTTATAGTCCAATTTCTTATCGTCAAAGAATCAGACGCTGTTTTAAGCACCTGATAATTTTTTTTTTTTTCTCTTCCTTCGTATCTGAATCTCAAAATCAAATCCTTTGGCTCCAACTGATTACTCACTCACACTCTCCCTTCTTCAATTTGGGTCTGTCGCTTCCTTCCAAATCCCTTTGGCCGCTCACCCGTCAACTTGCTAGGGTTAAGTAACTTGTTTACCTTTTTATTTTTCTGATTTCGTTAATATTTTAATTTATTTTTCTGATTTAGTCTACTTGCTATTGAGCAGTCTATTGCAATCCTATCGTTCACAATCACATTCTGTAATTTTCGGTTCACACGATCGATTTTTATTTATTTTTATTTCCTATACATTATCAAGCCACTTTATTATTTGTTTGTATTTATTTTTATAACGGGAAAAAATATTGAAAATTTCATCAACTTTAAACATATACACGACTTTATTATATATTGGAAAAACATTGTTATATTTTACTGAAAAATCAAATTTTAATGTAATGAAACGATTTCTATAAGTTTTAAATTAAACGCGTTTTCTAGTTTTTTATTTTGAGAAATAAATTTTCAAAATGACAAATCAAACGCATTTTTTTTTTATTTTTTTTTTGGATTTTGAGACACACCCTCAAAATAGATAATTGAAAACGAATTCAAAACTAAAAACTGAATAAAAAAAATCTCTCCTTCCATAAATCAAATTAAAAATAATTTAAATTTATTTGATATTTCTTCTTATGATATGAAAATGAAGATATTGAGAAACAGAGTCTGATGGATAAAAGATCATTTAAATTTAGTTGATTTTTTTTTTCTATTATATGAAGTTGCTTTTATTTTGTAATTTTATAATTTTTGAGATTTAATAGATTTACACAACAATACCAAACCAAGCATACTTTCTTTGCATTGTTTGAGGCACTTACCCTTTTAGTGAAAGTGTAAATTTTTAGGTTACGTTTGGTGTACTGTATTCATGTATGTGAAAGATATGATGGTGAATTAATATGGATAATATTTTTTGATCATTTAGTAAAAAATGTTATTAATACTAATTATCATATGGTCTAAAATCATCTCCATCCTCCGCATTATGTTACGCAGTTAGGAATGACAACATGGCAGATTCGAGGCAAAAACTCCATTCCAGACTTGCTTGTCGTGGATTTCCCCGTCCCATCTCCACACATTCCTGCTAATGTAAGGGTAGGATGGGGAGCCCTTTTTGTATTTAGAAGTGGCGCGATTGACTTTTATTTATATCATATAAAAGTTAAACGGGAATGTGTTCAGGGTGGTTATTGAAGTGTGGACTTGATCCCTATTCCCACCTTGTCCTTGACTCGGGGCAAATTTCTTTCTTTATTTTGTGGTACTAAACTTGATTATGAAAATTTTAGTAAATTAGGATAAAAATTGATAAAATATGTGATTAAAAAATTATGCATTTCATGAAATATGTGATTAAAATTAAAATTCTAATTTCTATCAAACATTGAGCTTAGGTAGTAAGAAATAAGTCAACTGTTTTTTTTAATAAAAAATATTTATTTGTAATTAAAAGTTGGCAACAAAAAGAAGGCCCCAACTGGGCGTGGCCCAATAAAAGCAAAATGGACAAATAAGCCTGTTAAAAGTCCAATTTTGCGCCACATAAAGTCACCGTCCTGTACTTTAATCAACTGTCAATTCGCTTTTCTGTCGACACGTGTCCCTGTTCGGTGACCCACTTATATAAGGATTGTGTTTAGTATACATAAAGGACACCATAATGATGTTTATAATGGACACATGGTACCCTATATTAGAGGGGGGCGTCCCCCATATAATGCAAAATAGAACACACTCACCGCCTATACTATTTCAATTTCAAAATAAATCTCGCCGTCATATCTAATGTCCTCAAGTGTTTGTTCTTTTGCGTCTTCATAACGCCGTCACGCCTTGATAGACTCTACTTGAAAAAGTTATAGAAATGGATAAAATATTCTTAGAGGTCACCCAAATTTGAGTGACATTTTCTTTTAAGTCACTCCATTTTTAATACTTTAATCTCACTTTTGTTACGATTATAATTTCATCTCATTTTTTTTTTTGAAGTTTTTCTTATAAGGCTAGCGTGTTTTTTAATGTTGAATTTCTTTTAACATTATTTGCTGTATGGATGGTACCATGGTACCTATGTGGACGGGGATAAGACGACCCTTCTGTTGACTACCTTATTGGAAATTTTCAAGAGGTGCGATGAAAGTTGAAATTCATTTTTCATCATTTTTTCACTTACATGTTTATTTAACATTATTTTTTAAAATTTGATTTAAACTTACAAAAAATAAAATAATAAATTAGAATTAGAACGAGTTTGGAGTTACAGCCATGTTCTTTCCACTAGGAATTTCTCGCCCTGGTTCAAGATCAAACAACGTTGAGAATTGCCCTCTTAGAACTAAGCTTAAATAATGAAAAATGTTTGTACATAATATATGTACATAGGGCCATACCACTCACATGGGGTGGGACCCCCTATGTACACCAAACACATCCTTTAAATAATATACAATTCAAATTTCGGTGGTGAATTTTAATTTTGAAAAATGTTGAATGACTAAAAATGAAAATTCAATCAAAGATGGCGACTTCTAATGGAAATTTTCCTAATCAATCTCCAGACTGTGACTCCCTTCGTACTTAAAACCCTCCCTCTCACTTCCGATTCTATTGATTTTACACCCACAAACCACACTCCGTTGCTGGGAGTCTGTGTCGATTTTTATTTTAGGGTTTTTGTAATTTGGAATTTGAATCCATTTGAGGATGGCTGATCATGTAGAGAATTCGGATCCGAAGGAGGAGTCGTTGTTAGACAAGATAGCGGGGAAGGTTCACGGCGACGATTCGTCGTCGGAATCAGATTCCGAGAGGAAGTCGGCCTCCCCGTCATCTGTTAAGGCCAAGATTTACCGGTTGTTCGGCCGGGAAAAACCTGTCCACAAAGTCTTTGGTGGAGGCAAACGTATGTTCTAATTTGCTAACCCTGCACACAAAACACATGAATAAACACTTGTGGATCGTTTTGTGTATGGTAAATTATTAGAAGTTTTTCTAGAGGAGATAAGTTCTAATATTTTCATCGATGAATTGTTTAATTAAGTTTGTAGAAACCTCTCATGATTTGTGAATGTATATCTATGGATATACTGTGAGTTTTCTATTTTTGTAAAGTAAAAATTTTTATTGCTCATGTAGAGAATCAAAAAGGTGATTCACTGACTACGTATTTTTGTGTCGTGTTCTTAGGATTTTAGGGGTTCTAAAATTCAATAGATTAGCGAAATTTTAAACTAGTATCTTTGAATGAAATGCAAATCTCGCCTTAGATTCAATTTTGTAATTGGATTAGTGTCTATGGCTCTTAGATTTGATCTGTGAGTTTGTAGATATTGTGGATGCCGCTTGAAATAAATCTGGAAACTAGCGGGAGAGTAATAAGGGAACGATTTATGTAGTTGATCAAGTTTGTCTTTTTGTTTAGAATTTGTGTCCTTATCAGAAATGAATTATGTAATTAGGATAGTAATGATGGTAGAAGGTGAGTTGGGCGCAAATTACATTGTTCTTGGAACATAATGTGGCATTTATTTTTTTTATGTAGCTGCTGACGTATTATTGTGGAGGAACAAGAAAATATCTGCTGCCGTACTTGGTGGGGTAACGGCTGCCTGGGTCCTTTTCGAATTACTTGACTACCATTTGCTTACTCTGGTCTGCCACATTTCAATTCTTGCCCTCGCAGTCTTGTTTTTGTGGTCCAGTGTATCAACATTTATATACAAGTGAGTTTATCCAAGTCTTTGAATCTATAATTAATTGTTTGCTTAATGTTGTGCATTGCTGATAATGTATGCATGAATTTCTGTTTGCAGGCGTCCTCCACATATACCAGAAGTTCACCTTCCAGAGGATCCATTTCTTCAGGTTGCTTCAGCTCTTAGGATTGAGATCAATCGTGCCCTTGTCATGTTAAGGGAAATTGCATCTGGCAGGGATCTCAAGAAGTTCCTTATGGTATGTTATTGCTGATTAAAATTGTCCCACTTTTGTAAATCGTAATTTTTTACCCCAAGTCGTCATAGGATGTGGCGGTTAAAAATGTAGCAATGATGGTACAAAATTTTCTAATAGCGATTTATTTTTATTATTAAGTCGTCATATTTCTAGCATTTTGTTTTTAGAAGAGCAGTGTTCTGCCACTTATGTCTTTCATTACATTAACCGATAAAGGATACTGACTTGGTGGAATGTATTACATGGGCCTATATCTGGTGTAGTGTTTTGATTCTTCTATGGACGACTTGTCGCTACAACTTTATTGCAATCTTTTGTCCATTTTTGTGGACTCTAACCATTGTTTAAAAAGGCGAAAACGGGTACTAAGAAGGAGGTGAGGTGTAATGAACCAAAAAAGGAAAAGCAATAAAGCTACAGAAGTATAAAAATAAGTACTGTAATAGTTATTAATTTTTTTTTGTTGGAGAATGTGTGGTTAAAAATGAGGGAAAATTTTTGGGTTTACATGTAAAATTATTTTATTGGGAGAAGTGTGGTTGAAAATGAGTTTGGAGAAAGATGAGTTTTTATATAATGGGGCACAAATTGGGGCTAAATTTCCAAAGCAATAGATTAACTTAAAGTATCAATCCAAACGAAGCACAAAATTAATCTGCAAAGACATAAAGTCTCTATTGTTGTGTCGGCGTGATGCTGCCGTCGCTGGTGTGAAGTGGTGCCAGTGTGGAGCAGTTTTACAATTGGTGTCACTGTGTGCCATTATCTGTGTTTTTTCTTTTTACAAGTTATCTGTTTGTGTTTTGGTTCGGCTCTACTTGTTTTGGTTCGTCTCTACTCGAAAAAAATTATTATTTTAGAGTATATTAACAAGTAATTAAACAATTAATTTCAATGGCCGATTAGAGTATATTAAAGACATGAATAGATTATCGAAGCAAGTCAAAACAATGGAATTTTTGGGTTTTCAAATAAGAGGGACCCAGGGCATTTAAGACTTCATTAATGAGGCAAGCACCTTGAGGCTGACGAATCAATCAATTTAGGCATATGCCTCAATCATCCCTAAAGAAAGTCACGTCTCATTGCCATTTGTATGTGCCTTACATTGTAGCGCACCTCGGGAACATTTTTTAAAACCTTGCTAACTTAGTTATATCTTAATTCCTTTGTGTGTTGATTTCATTGTGTTACAATATTGATCTGATCAAATTTAGAAAAGAGAAGTTTGTTTTGTTGAAATTCTGTTTCAAATTCTAATAGAGATTTCAAATGTAACTTGTTGCTTCATCCAATTCAATGTTTTGACTTGCTCTTGCTCAATCTAAGTACTAAATAATGTTGTACTTAATATTTGTTACTCCAAGTTCCTAGTAATTCCAATGACAATTTGTGATAGGTAAGTTTTAACTGTTTCTCGTTTCTCAATTTCATAAAACCATTATAATAAAGCCAAATTGTTCTGCTTCTTTCAGTTCTTTCTTGTCGTGGATGGATAAGCATTTTGCCACCTCTATTTCTACTTCGCTTCTTTTATTAATTGATATGATATATCGATAATGAAGAAATTCAATTTTGTTTATTAGGTTGTGGCTGGCTTGTGGGTTCTATCAATTGTGGGCAGCTGTTGCAACTTCTTGACGTTGTTCTATATATGTGAGGAATTTCTTCTTCTCTTTGAACTCGTAGTCTAGTTTTTTTTTTTTTTTGCAGTAACGCTTAATGCTGACACAATGAATTCGATATCTATGGACAGTGTTTGTTCTGCTGCATACACTACCTGTTCTTTATGAGAAATACGATGACAAAATCGATGCATTTGCAGAGAAAGCAATGATTGAGATTAAGAAGCAGTATGCAATTTTAGATGCAAAAGTTCTTAGCAAAATTCCCCGAGGACCACTGAAAGACAAAAAGAGGGCTTAAAGCTGTGGGTATGACGAAATTTGGTTTTAGTTTTCAAATATTTAACGGCACCCTCTCTTGATCTTGTGTTCTCCTGTACTCAGTTTCCGATATGAAATTTGGTGGATTCAATCCTTAGCTTTTATACAGTGATGTAATATGCTTTAATAGAAGTAGCTTTTGAGGACACCGTGGATGTAAGTTTAGGTGTGGGTGCTTTTGGTTTTTACTGGTCCTTAGGTAGTATGTCTATGGATTCTTCTATAGAATAATTTGCTGCTTGTTTGTTTGTCGCGTTATGTGTCGATTATGTAGTAAATTTTTGGGTTTGTTGATGCAACGTGTTGATTAACCCTTAGCATGATTAGTGAATCACTGCACTGAATATCTTGAATGTGCCATCCTTTTTTCCAATGATATACAGAGTTGTCCCAAATTTTAAACATGTGAAGTGCTTGTATACAGTATCGAATGAGATTAGATAGTTATGAAAACATGTTCAGTTTGTTAAGCGTGTCATGTATGTTTTGATTGCACATTTGGTGGGAGAATAGACTATATCGGTATGAGGCTATGTGAGGCTAGTTAGTACATATCTGTAAACTGTTACTTTGAGCACACTTTGGGCTAGGACTGAGGCCTGGAAGCACAATTACTTTCTGAAGATAAAGGCGAAGTACGTGGAAAAAGTTTACCGTTAACTCGTCCTTTATGGCTTCAACAGATGGTCTTGCAAGATGCAACATGTAAATATGAAATTGAAAATGAAATTCCTTTTGTGGGAGAAGGGGTGCCTCCTCACAAAGCTGCGACCAGGTCCGAGCAACTAAGTACATATTTGCAAAGTCGTACAATCATGTATGAAGATTGATGCTTGTATGGTGTCGGAATATTAAGAAAGCTGATGACCTTATGTTAGGGGAGCTGGCAACCGAAGCTCTTGTGCACGGTGGCGCATGATTATCCCAAAATACAGAAGAAAAGAAGAAAGCATGTTCTTAAAAT
Source organism: Fraxinus quadrangulata (assembly GCA_903798255.1). Classification (NCBI taxonomy): domain Eukaryota; kingdom Viridiplantae; phylum Streptophyta; class Magnoliopsida; order Lamiales; family Oleaceae; genus Fraxinus; species Fraxinus quadrangulata. The sequence goes on along the minus strand of CAIGRB010086034.1, from coordinate 53,829 downwards.
TATTGAGATGTTGCAAGTGAGCAAAGAAGTATTTCTAGTAACCAAAACAAAAGCCCTTCCTAAGGTGTCGTTGAAGTGGAATTTAAGGTTGGATAGAAGATGGCACAATGCACATAATTTGCAATCTAATTTATTTCAGCAGAGAGAGTGGAAAAGAGCTGCAATGAAGACTTGTACATTGCGATTGCGGGATTTGTACCGCAACATGAATTCCATTCTATGTTCTCCTTCACACATATAAAACGCACTCAATGTTATGATTCATAACTTAGGTGATAGATAATCGAAGGTCCTATGGACGGAAAGCGAATAAATTGATGCCGATTTTGCCAAGTTTGAATATCAATTTTTTGAATCGTGATCGCAGAATCGGATGGTTTTTTCCGGTTAGGTTCTCCAAAATTTTGAACCTTTATTTATTTTTTATTAATTTCATATTTATCAAAGAAAAGTAAAGTTAATTTATTTATTTAATTTGTTTTTTTGATAATTTTTGTTGATGAAAATGTGCGAAGGTTCCAGCGGAGGGGAAAAACTCTCTTTAACACTAAAAAGTTAATGCCTTCGCAAATTGATTTATTGGCCGGATCGTAAGATGGCTCAAACTCTTTTCCATTTTGATTCGTCTGGAACCCCGGCTAATGTTTTAATTTATTCTGATTGGCTACCATGAAATCCACAAATTGTTCAATCTCCTGGTTTTCCATAAAATGTGCTCCAAAAACATCCAAGATCTTGTCATTCCATAAGATAATTGTACATGCAACTTACTACAATCAAAGAAAAACTTGAAGAAGAATTGTTTAAAGAAGAGTAGAATGAGCCTAAGGTTATCTCCAATCTTAGCATCAAATTAGTGCAATTTTTAAACATTATTAAAGAACAATATTTCCTTATTTATAAATTTTGGCTTAATCGCACAATACCCTCTTATCTATTACCCAAATTGTCAAAAACCTTCTACATTTTTTGAAAATAGCACAAAACTTCCCCGTTTGAAAAATAACATCTTTCAAGCGAGTGAAAAAAAATAAACATATTAGTTTCAAATTTCACTATTAGCCTGTTTGGGATCAATTAATTCCACATTTTAATAAAAAGTATAAATGTTGAACAGTGATCCAATTGCAATATTTGGAAAAAAAAAAATAGCAACCGTCTTTTTTTATTTTGAAATGTTAAAATTGTCCTGCATATGAATATTGAATGCAACAAGTTAGGGGCACCATGGTCTTTTCATCAAGATTTTTAATTGACTGCAGATAAAACAGTCAAACATGGCTGCCAAAGTGGGCCCGTTAATTGTATAACGGTCGAATTCTTAATTATAATTTTGGAAGAAGGGCGTCCAATCAGGGGCTATGTGATTTAAATTGAAACCTTCTAAACATACACTACACAATCATTATATTTATCTAGCTTAAACCAATACAAAATTTTATTATAAAATTTAAGCTTGCAATTCATTCATTAATTAAGTAAAATATTATCATAAATAAAATTATTATTTTCTTAAAAATCCAATAAAAGTTAATTAGTAAGTAAATTTGAACATGTGTAAATTAGTCTAATAAGTAATAAATCACTCAATTTGATTTAAGCTATAACGCTTGTTTGGATTCGGTCGACCCCTAACGAACACCACCTCCAGTCTGGTTAGCTAGTTGGGTTTCTCTCGGTCGTGTGTGTAGATGTTGGGCATCTTGAGTCGTCCATGAATCTCTAACAGCTTCATCGTGTTTAACTTTTCAATAATTTATTTATTTTAAAAATTATTTAGCCTTTATTTTAGATAAAATTGAAACTTTTAATAAATATTGATAAAAGTGATATATAGTTAAAATGTTGTCGATCATATAAAATTTAATTATAGTTAATTGCTTGCTTTTTTTTTTTTTAAAGTTGAATCAATAAGAGTCTTAATTAAAATTATATTATTAAAGTTATTAAATTAAAATTTATATTTAGTCCTTGTTTGACAAGAATTAAGATTCAGATTTTATCTAACTTAAAATCAATAATTAGTTTTAATCGTCTATTTTATAGGATTCACAATTTTTCAATCAACAAATTTTATAATTTTTTTAATCAAAATATATTGAAAAATTAATATAATCTCCAACAAAGAAGGGCTTAATAAACTAAAATATTATATTTATTAAATAAATAAATAAATAAAACGTATAGATCTCATAAAATGTTAGTTAAAATTAATTGTTGACTTTAATTTAAATTAAAATCTGAATTTTAATTTTTAGCAAACAGGGCGTAGGGTCATAACAAATTAGTGTGTGTTTGAAGTGACTTTTTGTACCAAATTGCGATAATGATTGGAGATGCTCTAATGAACTTCAAGTTATTTCTTTAAAACAATTTAGCTTTCTTATGGTTGAAAGTCTTTGAGCTATTGCTTCTTATGATAGAATGACTGTCTTCTCAAAGAAGTCGATGAATTGAACTTCAAATTGTAAGATTCAACTCGTGTAGAAATAATATTATAGACAGAATTCGAATGAAAGGACATTTTGTAACGAATAATTTTGATTTTTGGATGATTGAGATATGGAACTGAAAGACAATATACATAACCATAGTCGTGGCCTTTCTCAGAAGGTGCAAAGTTGGAGAAGGCGACGTTAGGATTTGTCTTTCACAATCAATTATTACTTCCTCATCTCAAATGTTTCCATTTAGAAATAATGTTTATTTGTTCACTTTGTTTTTCACACTTTATGTTATCATGCACATTGAATATCACAATGCAACGAACCTAAATTTTTGGTTCCGATTCATGTTAAAGGCTTCCTAGATTCATTGGAACATATATTTCACTTACAAACGAATTTATATAGTTCACACTTTCTTTTGAAATTATTCGTGGTCGTTCATATTGAATATCAGAATGCAATGAACCTAATCGTTTGCATCCAAACATGTGCATTTGCGTCCAAAAGACGTCCCCTTAGTTGTCTTTTTAGTTTGGAAACTAGGGACCAAATAGCTACATTTCCAACATGCTTGATGCTATGTGAATAGCAATGTCTCTGGTCCCCTCATTTGAGTTAGGAACAGTCACTGTTCATGACAAGAAGAAGCTATTGAAGTTGAACTCTTCTTGTACAGTTTCTTCTAACATTAGGTTAACGTGCTATTCATAAGGGCCTCGTATCTTGGATGACAAAACACCTTATAGGCCACAATCTCGACTTGGCTAATAGGCCTCCACTCTTGAAGATAATAAATAAAGTCTCGTTGTCATTTATTTTATGTGTTAGATATTTGATGGAGACAATGAATAATTAACATATGATTTGAGGAAGGGTTTGTTTGGTTGCGTGAACAGTATACTCTCGAGAGAATCTAATATATTCAAGAAAAAAAAATTCGCTAATCTTTGCAACTAAATATTAAAGCACTGACATAACAACATAGAAAAAGAAAAGTGATTAGATGTTGATAGTGATTTGAAGACTATAATAATTTTTTAAAATTGTATTAGGCATGTATTTAGAGGAAGATGAATATATAAAATTTGTGTGATCCTATAAAATTTAAATGAATGAATTTAATAAGAATAATATTGAAATTTGACGTCGATGAAAATAGTAATTTTTTAAAATTTTAATAGGGGTAGATATGGAGTTGAATGAATATATAAAAAAATGTGGATGTAAATAGCGGTATCCTAATAATATAAGTAGTGTAAACAATAAACTTGTGACCTAAAGAATCTCTTGTTCCTAAGATAAAGAGTAACTTGATCTCAATGTAACAGATCCTATTCAAATTTATCGACACATAAACTGGAATTGAAATGAACCAACATAGCATTTTGTGCTCACCAACAACGGAACAACAGTGAACATGTGTCGAATTTAATGAATTTTAAATTTATTGAAAACAAGATTTAATATTTTTGGGGTGAGTTTTTGGGAGTCCAAAAGCAATATTTTTTTTAAAAAAAAATTGAGGATGTGTTTGGTTTGTTGTTTTCATGATGTTTTTAATTTTGCAAAACACTGGAAACGTATTTAGTATGATATTTCTGAAAATGCATTTTCGAAAACAAGTATAAACTTATAATATAAAACTCATAACGCATTTTTGACGTTTCGAATGTTTTCAGTGAAAATTGTAAAAACATTCGAAAAATGGAAAACAAACGTTTAAATAAAATTTTATTTAGACAAAATTTTAAATACTAAATATTTTAAAAACTAAAAATAAAATTTAAAGATTTAAAAAAAATAAAAATGATAAATTCAAAAAATAAAAGATAAAAATGAATTATAAAGATCTCTAGAAAAATAAAAATACTTCAAGTTCTTAATGATTATTTACATGAAAATTTTAAGAAAATATTTAAGTGAACACAGATAAAAATTTCTTCAATCCATTGATTTTTATTTTTATTTCCTATATGTTGAACTCAATTTTTTATTTATTTTTATTTTACTTTTGGAGGCTGTAGCGAGAAAAAATACTGTAAGATTTCCCGGTTTAAAATGCATATATTACATGATAATAAATTAACATAAAATTATTCTATTTTTTTATAGAATAATCAAATTTCATAGAATAAAATGTTAAAAAAAAAAATTCGAATTTTAAATCAAATGTATTTTCTAGTTTTTTGTTTTGAGAAATAATTTTTCATAATGATAAGCCAAATGCCTTTTTAATAATTTTAAAATAGACTTTCAAAATAGAAAACTGAACTCAAAACTCAAAATTGAAACTCAAACAAACGGGTCCGAGTTGTTTGGCTGCAGTTTAAGATATGCTTACTGAAAAAAGCCTTTTTAAGTTATTTTAGAGAAGTTCCAAATTGAAGCTTTTCTAAAAAGCTCTAAATTCAGTTTTTAATTTGCAGTAAAATACGAACATATCGATTTTTCATATACATCAATTTATGTACAATTTAAAGATTATTTTTGAACGATTTTTTTTTTTTTTTTTAGAAATAAATTTAAGATGATACAAAAAATTATATCATTTCATGTTTTATGATATTTAATATGTTATGTGTCATATTTTAACGTCTCTAACATATAAATTTGAAAAAATGCGATTTATAATGAAAAAATTGTGTTATGACAATTTAATTAAAATATTTGATTTTACATATTTTAAAAGAAATAATATTTAATTGAATAATTATGCAGTATGTAGAATTAATAAATCAAAAAGCACTTTACAAATTATGCTCAATTTAATGTCTACAACACTTTTTTATTGACAATAATATCAGCATTTTTTTTGTAGTAACTATTTTCGGAAAAACTCTATTTATAAAAGTTCTATTGATAAAAGCTCTATATACTCACGACATTTGTGCCAAACGGACCCTTAGTCTTTAGGATTTCTCGTTTGTAAGAGTAACTCAATATAAGTAATTTAACCCTCCCAACTCAAATTTATTGAGAATACGATCTAGTTGTTTGTTGTTTGTTGATGCTTGATCCTCCATTGAACCGTACATACGTGGCATTTTGTTCTTTCCAAGAATGGAACACCAGTTAGCGGAGACAAGTAGGATGTCTTGAAAGGTTGGTCCCCCACAACCTAACCTGGGCTATAAAACCTTTATATACAAGACAACATCAATTAGTGATTCAAAATTTGTGCTGCCTCATCATCTAAGGATATAGATAGAGGCATACACAAGAAACAAGCACATAGAAACAAGAATTGATGGAGTTTTTATGTCTTTTTCTCCTAGCAATATTTGTCCTATGGACCCCCTTTGTTTCTTGTAACTAATTTGAAGTTCTTCCCCACAGTGCAAACTTTCTGTTTCTCGCGGAAATGGGAATCCTTAATTTGATGGTCTATTGTTCACACAATATGTCAGGAATTTTTACTAGGCTAGGTTAGGAATTTTATGTCTTCCGTAAAATTTTGTAAGTACCACTTTTTGTTACATAAGTAAAATATATTTTGGCCATTGGGTGATTTCGAGGTGGTGGTATTATGAAAGAAAAGAGGGGTCATCTAATATGGTTGGTGTCGTGAGTGGTATTGGATTTAGGGTATGTTTAGCAAGACTTTTGAAAGGTCTAAAACTGATTCTGAAACTAAAAAGCTATTTTGAATATACTGGGATAATTTTTTGAAAGTACTCTATCTCACTGAAAGAGTTCTTAGAAAAAGCCGACTTAAGCTAATTTGTCCGTAAAACTCTTCTACAGAAAGTAAAAGCAAAAATAGAAATCATACCAGACAGATTCTTAGTGATTTTGTACATTTTAGTAGGTCTAGCAATAAACGGAGCGAAGTCACAAAAATGGATTTCATGTAGTTGATCTCCAAATTTATAGGAATAATGCTTTGTTGTTATGGAGTAGCATTCGTTTATTGGAACAATAACAAGGCTGAAGTGGCGGAGCCAACACACGGCAAGTCATGGCGGTTGCCCTTGCTGGTTCTGTTGAAAAATTTGTTTTCTCATACATTGAGCGACTGTCGAGCGTTCGTCCTAGCTCAGATGGATCCGCCTCAACTCAGATGAATTCCTGGACCTGCTACTAAACAAGGGTGTAATGAAATGCAAGAGAAGAGGTTCATATTTTCATCATTTCTATTGTTCAGCAGTGGCATATCTAGTAATTTAGAATGTTTAGTATATCTAGCAATGAACGAAGTAGTGGACTAATTTAGCCGACTACAATTTATTAAGAGCAATGCTTAATTTTTTGTTGTTATTAAACAAGTTGATAGTATCAAGCTTATGGGTGAAATGCAAGACATCATAATTGCAAGCTCTTGCCAACACTCCTCTTGAAAAACGAAACAAAAGCAAAACATGATTTACAAGCCTCTGTTTGTTGGCCTTACAAGTGTTCGAATGCCTTTTTCTTTTTAAGTCGTTTTGAAGAGCAACTTCCGCCTAATTTGCCAATAGTGTCTGATAGTCGTGATAGAAATTGTCTCATGATTGTTATGGAGAAGGGAGGTAGTCCTATCAAGGCGCCATTGAATGAATTATTACCTTCTCACTGTCGACGGTTTTCTATGATATTTACCAACAATTAGACAATAACTTGTGGGACGGGGGGCCATCCAGCAGAACTTGAAAAGCAGAGTTCAGTGGGAGAATCTATGAGTTAAAGCAAAACTTTAGAGCCCTACAAACCACTTTAAAAAAAAGTGTCCTCGAAGTTATAAGAACATTTTGAAAGAACCTCCATGGTCTAATGCGTAACATTGTGTTATGAACACATCGGTTAAAACACATTTTCAAAACTGGTTTGCGCTCAAAAGCATAGCTGGGTGACTCTACACGACTAATCTTTTGCTGGTAGTAGCCTTTTCAGGTCGCACCATTTACTAGTCTCTAAGAAGTCATGTTCTACGTTCTAAAACTACTTTAACAAACACAGGATACAACTCAGGAATGAAACTAACCTACAAAATAAGCATATCTTAAGCAATGTGGAATTCAAATGTAGTCGTTACGGTATTTTTACCGCATCCTAAAGTATTAGAATTACAAGCACCATTGGTGGACCAAGCATCAATGTTGTTGGAGAAAGGCTTTACAAAATGGAATAACAATTGTCACAAAAGAACAAAAAGAGATAATGGAAACATGTGAGGGCCCTTTAAAGCCATAAGAAATTGCTGCACCATCCTTCAATAAGATGCCAAAAATATACATAATCAAAAATGATTCATTAATTGACATTTATTTTTCCAACACAATTTTATTTCCTAAACAAAAATTAATAAAACTATGATGATTAATGATTCATACTATCAAGAACTGAACTGTCTCACAAATATGAAATTATTGCTACAAATATATACAGTGGGGAAGAAAATTCTGGTTACAAAATGTCTTGAACACATGACCTTTCAATATTTTTTGTTTACATACAGAAATTTTCTGGTTACAACAGCAAGACTAATGCAATATTTGATGTTCAAATGATAACAAAACAAAGATTGTATTAACAAGTACTGATTGATCTTTTGCAGTATAGAATTGCTTCATTGATTGAGCTCTCAATGTCAGCGCAAGCATTACAAGAATACGAAGAACTTATTCGTGGTGATTCTCGTGGAGAACTTTTTCGACTCTTATTCTTCTTCAGTCCATAATAAACATCGTTTTTATTGCCTGTTTCTCCAAAATCAGCCCAATCAACCGCAGAATAAGCTGTACTCGGACGAGGAGATGCCTGGAGGGAATTGTTCCAACTCTGAACTTCACAAAATTTTCTCTCAAGATCGTCCACTCTAATGTTTTTTCTAGAACAAGCTAAAGTTTTATAGAATGGCCAAACAAATCCAAAACACTTCTGCAACACTCCTTTCGATGATTTCCTCCATTTTCCTAGGAAAAAATACCTAGTACTCCTAGGTTGTCCTGGAAATTTCTTTTCTAGTGACCCTTCTGGAAGCTGTTCACATCTACTCCTCATAGAATAAGAAGAAATAGGCGTGCCAGGTGCCGAGCTCGAGGTACTAAACGCCTCGGATTTGGATCTTTCAAAATATATAGGCATAATACGGCCATGAGAGAAAATTTCATCAGCATGAGCTACGGAAAATGGGGATGCTGATACAGGAAAATCAAATTTGAAATTCTGTTCTTTGGATCCAACTTCAATAGAATTCCCCGAAGATGTTTTGAGGGAATTGAGAAAGAAATCAGAAGAGGGATTTTTGTGTGCTAACCAACTGTATGAAAAACTTTCAGTGGCTAGTGGATTAGAATTTTCCATGTTTATAGAAAAATCTAGTTTTGATATGAAAATACAGAAGAATGCTTATATATATACTAAATGGGGATGAAACTCACGTGAGAGTTTTTCACTTTGGCCACAACATATAGTATGGTTCATGGTACCCACAACTGCATGGATCACACACACAAAATTGTGTATGTGTGTGTGAAAATTTTTTTAGATCAACACATGGCATGTTACATGTTTATCTAACACCAATTTGGTCAGCTATATTTTAAATTAGCTACATTTTTATACTTATTGTTGTGAAGTATGAGACATGAACATTATTTCTCTTCAGACGCTTTTATTCGAGAAATGAATTAATCCTTTCTGCTCGAGCTTTTATTGTGGACTATTTATGAATCAGCAGAAAATAGAGTGGAACTGGCAAAAAGAGTGACTTGGTACTCATTAAATTCAACCAATAGGCCTAAATTTTATTTTGTGTTCATTATGCATTATATAATGTTGTTTTTGTTGGTTGCTTCATGTCATATCCATCTCCTACACGGTAGCCGGTAGGCACATCAAATAACTAATGTGCAGATGAACGGCCTAGGCAATGAATGCACGTACCTAAACCAATAAGGCCAACCACTTCATCACTACTGAGCATGCATATTGCCTTTGTACGACCTCAGCTTCGACCAGCTTGATGATGGATAACGCATGGTCGAATATTCATATGTTCTAACCTACTGCAACATGGGCCTAACCGCTCTTGTGCAACAGTAACAAGACATAGCTTGATAGCTAATGCATAGGTATGGCTCATATGACCGTGGCACATAAATGGTTGTAAGCCTTAGCGTCGCTATCTAAATTCCTATAAATATAAGACCGTCATTTTATGCCGATGCATATAAATTTTGATACGTTCGTCCAAACTTTCTATTTCTCTTCTGAAACAACTATCGATTGACTTTAAGTATGAGAGTGCTCCCAGCCATCACTGCAGCCACTAACATTTGCTCGTGTACAACACTTCAGAGTTTTTAGCTCTTGGTATCGGTAGAAAGGTACAACCGTCCAAATAGATTTTGACTTCTACGCACATCGTGGTTTCTTTGTAAGAAAATAGTGGCAATGTTGATTGATTCAAATGGAGAAAAAAATGCAGGCTTTTAAAATAAGTGATAAATATTCAAGAAGTCCTTATCAGAAGGTAAAAAAAAATAGAATAAAAACTGTCAATATACTTGTCATGGTGCAGAATGTTGGACCCTACCTGAGAGGCAAGATTAAAATAAAAAATCTGTGTTGTAAAGAACTAAATAATGAACAACAATGGGTCCTAAAGGAGGTACTTTAAAATGCACAGTTCTTTTTTCTTTATATAATTCAAAAGTTTTTGTTGAAATTATTATGGGAAAATGCTAAAGAATAAGGAATGGACCATGCATTCAGACAATGATATTCATTGCCTCATACAATTAATTAGTATAAATAAAAGGTTGTCTATCTCATGCTTTCCAGAACGTCAAAATTTACCTACTTAAATTTACACAGCTAGCTGTGGCTAATCTGCTGGATTTATATATTTCAATATCATAATCATAAACATAAATAAGAAAGACAATTATGTATATTAACTAGAAAAATCAAAATACAAAAGGATAAAAAAATTGAAAGTCTATAAAATAATGCTAAGATATGCGCCATTTTCATGTGATATTTTTTAAAAAATATATAAACTGCTCCGAAAAACCTTTTTTTTTTTTATTTTTAAAACATGTTTCGATATATGACTTTTTCTTACTTTGAAATAAAAATGTTACTTAGTGCTTGTTTAGGGTCATTTAAAAAATTGCTAAATAGCCGAAGTCATAGTTGAAAATTAATTTTAGGAATTCATGAGTAAATTTTTTAAGCATTGCCAAACATAGTGAAAATAAATCGATGACGAAAATTCTATGAATCTCAAGAATATTGAAACAATACTAAGAACTCGTACAATAATTCTGGCTATAAATTAGAAATATAAAAAGTCTTGGTTATAAGGTTACCGAACTCGTACAATAATTCTGGCTATATATATAACAATGGTGGATGTAAATAGCGCCCCCAAACTTCACGGCATTGACACCATTCCTAGAGCAAGAAGGTCCTGTTCTTTTCAAGCTTAAGAAAATGTAATATATATATATATATATATTTAAGAGCAAAAGTAGCAGACAGGGGTCCCTATTCCTTGGGGAAATTAACAGAAATGAAAGGTACAAATGTTGAAGGACCAAAAAACAAGAGTTGAAACAAGACACGATCTGTCAATAATTGTGACAGATCGTGACATATGATGCCAAACTTTCAAAGATTTCAATTTTTTGTGCATTCATCCTGATTGTTTTTCATATTGAGTGAACATATATTTTTGGGTTCTGAAAAAATTGTCAACTGGTGAGTTAATTATTTCAATGGTCACTGAACTATACCAAGTGTTATTATCTTATAATTGAATTTAAAAATGTATCTTAATGATTACTGAACTATGCATCGTGTTACCCATTCATCACTCAAGTGAGAAAATTCATTAGGTTTAACAAACGACATCGATTTGAGCAATGAATGGATAGCACAGTGCATAGTTAAGTAACTATTGAGATATGATTTTAAGTTCAATTATTAAATAATATATTTCAGTCACCATTAAAATAATTAGAATTAACTTAATGGTTACCAAACTATATCAAGTGTTACAACTTAATAGCTTAACTTAAAAATGTATCTCAGTGCTTACTGAACTATATACCGTGTTATCTATCCATTACTCATGTAGGAAGATTCGATATGTTCAATAAATGGTGCAAACTGGAGCAATGGATGGGTAATTAGTTCAATGACCATTGAGATAAAATTGTAAATTTAATTATTAAGTAGTAATACTTGGTATAGTTTAATCACCATTTAAATAAGAGAAAATTACAAAAAATCAGATGTTTAAAGATTGATTTTCAAAAACCAAATTTAAAGTTTACTTATTCAAAAATCAGGTAATAATTTTATATTTTAATAAATATAATAAAATTAAAACCCTAATTCCCCTAATTCACTTTTCTTCCTCCCTCACTTTCTCTCATCTCTATCCTCCCTACGAGCTGCTATAGTCCGCGATGGAGCTCATTGCCATGAGAAGGCGCCACTGGAAGACATCATAGTGATGCTGTTACCTGCGGTGCGCTCTCTCTCTATCTCTCCCCCTGTGAGTCGCTGTAATCCATTGACGGAGCCCACTGCGATGCCGATAGGAGCCCACTGTGATATGACGTTGTTGTAGTAGCAGCGCTGTGTGCAAGACGCTGCGGGCTCTGTTCGTTCGCAAAGAGTAGCAGAAAAATTTAGGGAGGGATCTGAGGCATTTTGTGTGGTGGTGGATCGACGGTTGGGGTGGTGGCGGTGTGATGGGTGATTTTTCGACTTTGATTTTTGTTGGTGGATATGACGGATCTGGAGGCGATTTTGGTGAGGTTGTGGGGATGGTGTATTGTTAGTGTTGGCGTTGGTGTTGATTTTATTGCTGGGAAGTGGTGGTGATGGTGATGGTGGTGTTGGCGGGTTGTGGTGCATTTTTGTGGTGGTGTTGTTGGCACAGTGGTGCGCTTTTCTGTGGTGTTTTGGCAACGGAGACGACGGTGGTGTTGGTGCATTTTCTGTGGTGGTTGGTGGTGTTGGCGGCGGTGAAGACGACGATGGTGGTCACAAATGATTACGATGATGGTGTTGTGTTCGTGGTTACAAATGATTTGTTGATTGTGACCAATAAATTGGTTGGTGCGTGACCAATAAAAAATAAATTATGATTAATAAATACTGTGTGAGCTACAAATTTATTAATTTATGACCAATAAAA
>CAIGRB010086034.1:21331-32589 GCA_903798255.1 Fraxinus quadrangulata | reverse complement strand
CCATATTCATTAGATAACTACTGTTTTGGCTTATGCTTGGTATGCATGGATGAACAATCAGTCAATTTTAGCTGATCTAATACTATACTAAAGGAAATTGTTAAAGGTAGAAGCAGTTTGAGAATGTGAATCTTTCCAGCAAAATTAGTTGCTTTTAGAAGATTTTATGTCCTTTAGCTTCTGTTTTAATGATTTTGCATAAAGTTTAGCTGTTGAACCGATTCCCATAGTAACAATCAAATGTTTATCTTGAATAAAAAATTGGCAAGATCCTCCAGAGGTTAAGATGTGAGGTCAGTGGTCTGATGCCAGAAACTAATGACTACCGAAAGTCATGTACACAAACATGTAGTTAACCTTGTGACACAATCGACCCGAATACTCAGATCGACTATATTGATTTTACTAATACATGAGGAAGTAGATGTACTCAGTTAATTTCTGTACAGTAAATGGCCAAGTTCTAAAGCCATATTCAGTATCTACACCATACAGATTTGATGCAATTCAAAATTTCTGGTGCTTTAAACGTGAGTAAGAAGTTCGAGATTACCCTGGACATATGCCTTCTAGTTACCAAGCAACGTCGACTTAAGAATTATGCGAAGTCTGTGTTCTAGTTCCAATCAGGATATACGGTGTGAACGTGATGTTATACATAGCTTTTCACTGTTTCAATTAACCTGGGGTTTTAAAAAACTGATTAGAAGAGAAGCGATGTAATGCTTAATTCCCGAGAGGGTGTGATAATCCTTGAATCAACTAATAGTACTTAAATTTTTCAGGGTCTATTCAGAGCTATGTTATGAACTCGGCGTTCGTAGATTTTTCCATTCTTATCAAGGTCATATTCCGAGGTGCTATCGTATTGGCCTCAGCTCTCTCAAGGAACTCTTATGATGCCATGAACACTCCAACAAACCGTTATCATATTCTCCACATGCTGCCACACTCTTATGATGTCTCAACCGGCACAGCTCTAAAAAATATCCTTCTATGAAATCTTAATGCCCAATAGATTGACTTGTAGGTTACAATACCAACAAAATTGTTGAGTAGATATTTGAGTTCAATATCATCCCTGAGGAAAAACAGGACAAAAAATGATGAGTATGAACATTCCAATTTTGGCAAATAGCCAAATACAATCATCATAAGATACAAATCATAAAGTTGGAGATATCTCAAACAATTTATGCAATTGGATTTATTGTTTGTTTACTGGGATATAAGCATTCTAATTAGTTAGTAAACCTTACAATTATTGTAAATATAATTTTCCAGCAGATTATAGAATGATTCTCAAATTTTATAATGTATTGCTTAAATTCAAACTACTCTAATCAATGACGTGACATAGGCACATATTGACATACCCATATACGGAAAATTAAACTAGCAAATTTATATACTCGTATATTACCATAATTCGATTAATATTCAAAGTTTTCATTATGCTAAAGAATCACCAATCCTTTAATATTCTCATAAAGGCAGTTTAAATAAAACTATGCTATGTAAGCCTCCACTGCCTCCCCTTTCAACCTTGCTCTCTGGTTTCCTAAAAGGTGCAATGCTCCTCTCATTTTGTTTTAAGGCGGTATACTTTTCTTGAAATTAATCCCCGCAATAGGTGAGGTAGTATGTCAATTTGAATCAAATTCATGAGAGCACCCAATGGCACTGATCAACTTTATAACAAAATGGATTTGAGGTTTATTTGAAATTGTCTATCTTGCACTGATAAATGATAGGCATTGAATGATTATGAAGCCTAGAGGAGAGGTGTAAAGTGGACCGACCTTGTTGGCCTTGCACACTTTGGTGGTCCAACCCTCACGGTTTCATGAGTTGGTCAGTCCTCTCTATTGTTTGCTTCTATCAATTCATGCTAATAGTCTAGCGCATAAGTTACTAATGTTTCTTGTGTGCCCAAGGCTCGACTCTATGCAAATGGAAATGACAACTCCCACCCTTAGAACCAACTATTTACTTGAGCAGGAATTGTACATTAAAGACATTTACAGAGTAGGCCTCATCAAGCCCGGAAAAAGAACCTTAAGATTGCTTTTGTCTTCAATATAAGATTTGAATGTCTAACTGAAGATAATGTTCTAAGATACATAATGTTTGATGCTCGGATTGGATATATTAACTTTCTTCAAGGTTACACACTAAGACATTGTTTGGTCAATTTTCAGGTATGATTCTGGTGAAGCAGCTTGGAAAACGAAAATTGCAATTTGAGAAACTTAAATGAGAATTTCACTCCAAACAATCTTTTCAAAACAATACCCTAATGACATGTTTAGTAAGGCATATTAGACCGTACTAAACAGTATTAAATAATAAGAAGTTAAATTATTGTGTATTATACTTTCAAGTACGAAGTAATAGTGCATACTGAACATGCACTTAATTCACCTCACATGTAAATGTCTAGAGCTGTAACAACCAGTGAAAACCTTTGTAATTGCATATTTCATCATCGATCCACCGACATATTTTGTGTTTAAACACCACGCGACATGTATGGTACCCTATCTAGGCTATTCAGCAACTGAATTGTAGATATACGTAACTGAAATTGCACGATTATATAATGAGTTTTCAACACTAAATTATAGAATAGCCGAGTTCAGCCTTAAGTCAGTTGAAATGGTGAAACACCAAATTCACTTCAAATAGAACAGGAAACGGGAACAATACGTTACACACAATAGAATACACGAGTTTTAGAACCAGTAAATGGTATCAAATATTTTAGACATGGCTTTTAATGGAAGAGCTATATCCAGTTTGATCATCATAGTACTTGGACCACAGCATAACACCTCCATATTTTGTAGAACCCTTAATAGCTGGAAGAACCGTCGAAGTAAGATCAGCCACCGGGATGAAGCCACTTCCAGCGGCGTCTGGGGCTGCTGGTAGTCCTAGGAAAATCTTAGTTGCAGGAATTGAAGAAATCCATTGTTTCCATGCATTTTTCAGATTGGAAATATCTCCAGCAGCATACTGGCAAGGAGGGTTATTGTAAAACTGAACCCAGACGTAGTCGAAAAGACCTGTTTTCAATGCACCTCCGACCCAAGCATCAGGGAACGGGCATTGAGGAGCAGCGGTTAAGTACACCTTCTTACCTCGGGTGCTGTACTTAGAAAGATACCTAGCAAGTTCGTCCCAGTGTTGTGACGTTCCACCTTCAATATCAAAGTCAATCCCATCCAAAGCAGCATTTCCAAGTGGACGAGAGGGGGACTTCCCTCCTAAGAAGTTGTTCCACAGATAAGTTGCTAAATCCTTGGCATCCTGAGACGAGGCGAGGGTATACCCTCCGGCCCCCCCTCCAATAGAAAGTATCACTTTGATTCCTTTGGCTTGACAGGATTTTATATCGGAACTCAATCCAACACATGCGTTACTGGATGGATCACAGTGTCCGGCTAGATTGATCATAGGTTTCTGGCCATTGCCAAACGATGCAAGAAACGCGAGGATCACAAAATTGTAGTTGCCTGTGGCACAGGTATCAGACAGCGTACCTTCATTTCCGTTCTGTCCCCAGTATATGGCAATTCCACCAGCTTCAGATCCCACCACTAGTATTAGCATCACCAGTGGAACAATTGCTAGAGCAATCAATTTTCGATGAGCCATTTAAGACTTGACTACTATGGATTGCAATAGTCAGCAATTGTATTTGTTTTGTGCTGAACCATTGCACAGGTGAGTGCCTTTTATAGGACAGAGGATTATGCTAAAACTATGATAATACACTGTCTTGCTGATGCACGACAGTGATGCTGAAAAAAGCAACAAAAACTCAAGACAGATTAAAAAACTTTGTTGATTCTGCAGATACTCGAGTCAAAAATAAAAAAGGTTCTATTAAACAAAATTGTGACATCCGTGACCATACTATTTTGGTTTATGCTAGGTATGCGTGGATGAAAAGTCACTCAGTTTTTGCAGATCTAATACTATACTAAAGGAAATTTGAGTAGTTTTAAAAAGTTGAATATTTTTCAGCTAAAATTGGTCGCTTTTAGAAGATAATAATGTCCTTTAGCTGTTGTCGTTCTGATTTAGCTTGAAGTTTAGCTATTTAACCTGTTCCCATGGTAGCAATCAAATGTGTGTCTTTGAAAATAACACAGGCAAGATTATGTGGACAAACCTTGATTTTGTATGTAGTGAACAAATGTAGATGTAGTTGTCAAACATTATTGAAATATTTAATGCAGAAAACAGATGAAATTACTTGGAAAGACCAAATAATTTAACTTTAAGAGGTGTCAAAATGTGATGATCAGCCTAGGCCTATCCACCAAGCACATGGATGGCGCAGTCAGGGCTTACAGCTAGAAAGTGTTCAGCCAGGCTATACAGGGCTTGTGGCCAAACCTGGGGCCATGGATCTCGCAGGCTGCATCTTTTTTTGTTGTTTTTTTTTTTTTGTTTTTTTTTTTTTTTTTAACGCTCTAGTCCAATATTTTCACAGAGGATCCATAAAGTCCTGGTGGCATGGCATTTATCAATGATATGATACTGTGAGCTCTTAACTAACATAATAATATTCATAAAAACGTAGCAAGAAAGAGAATGTTAAAGATGTGCACACTATATTATTAGCAGATAAGATTAGATATGAATATATTGAAGATGGTATCACTAGCGAATAAGTGAATAGTTGTGACGCGACTAAAGAGGCTCTTTTCCATGGAAGTGATAATTTTGGTAAAACAAATTGAAAGGGGAAGGGGTTGATCATAATAAACACAGTCCGTTTTAGTTATTAAAGATCTTATTCTTTTAGATTTTAGGTAAATCTAGCAATGGACTGAAATGACAAACAATAATCCCTGCGGCCGACCCCAAATTAATAAGAACAAAATATAGTGATTGAACTTTTTTGCAAATTTTATCTTTTGCCTATTGGCATTCTAGAGGAAGTATAAAGCCCTACTCCAGTGGAAAGCATCACCTTAATTCCTTTACATGGTTGATGCCAAAGCTTAAACCATTGTTACCACAAAAACCATGTTCACAAACATATAGTTCCCCCTGCGCCACAATGCTCATATGCTATATATTAATTTTACTACAACAGTAAGAAGTAGATGTAATCAGCTAATTTACTATACAGAAAATTTACCTTATACATACAGTAAATGGCCAAGTTCTTAAGCCAAATTCAGTATCAACACCATACAGATTCGATACAATTCAAAATTCCCAGTGCTTTCAACTTCGAACTAAGCAATTCAAAGATTACCCAGGGCATATGCCCTTACATTACCAAGCAATATTGACTTCAGAAGTTTGTGAAGACCAGGTTCCAGTGTTCCAATCAGGATATACGGTGTGAACGTGATGTTATATATAGCTATACTGACCAAAACTTCATAATTACAAACGAACTCTGTGTTCTCCATCATCATTCAGCCTCGGGTCTTAGAGAATTGATTAGAAGAGAACTCAAGTAATGCGTAATCCCTGATAGGTTCTGTGACGGAACAAAGCTCCTCGTGGAAGAGGACGAGAACTCAAAGTAAGTTGGTTTTGGAGTTGAAGGGCAGCCTATAGATTGAATCAACTGCTCCACAGATAATCCTTGAAACTTTTGGGGTCCATTTCGGGCAATGTTGTGAACCCGGTGTTCATAGATTTTCCCATTCTTATCAAGCTTGTATTCCGAGGTGCCATCAAATCGGCGTCGGCTCTCCCATGGAATTCTCAGGATGCCATGAACACTCCAACGAACCATTATCATGTTCTCCACAGGCTGCCACACACTTATGATGTCAACGGACACAGCCCTAAAAAATATCCTTCCATGAAATCTCAACGCCCAAAAGATTGACTTGTAACTCTCAATACCAACAAAACTGTTGAGTGGATCTTTGAAGACAATATCATCCCTACGGCAAAGCAGAATGAACAAGGAGTAGTAAAAAATTCCAATTTCGAAAAAAAAAAAATATTGATAATAAGAGATGAATCCTAAAGTTTGCGTTGTCTCAAACAATTTATGCAATTGGGCTTACTATTTTTAACTTGACTTTGAGTGTCTTTGGTTAAGCCTAAAAGAAGTAAAAGCACTTTGTGGAAAGTTAATGAAATAAAATCTAAAGTTATGCAATTGTATTTACTTTTATACTGAATTTTAGTGTCTTTTGCTAAGCCTAAAAAGAGTCAAAGCACTTTTTTGAAAAGTAAAAACTTACTTTTACAAAGTAAGCTAATGAAATAAATCTCCAAAAATTAAGCCCCAATCTTTTAAAACTCATTTTATCCCAAACTCATTTCAAGTTTCAACCACACATTTTAACCAAGCCAGAGCTAAGTACTTCTCAAAAAGCTCAAACGCTAGTTTAGCAAAAAAAAAAAAAGTTAATTGAAAGTAAGTTAGGCTTAGACACGTGTTTGGTTAAGCACAGAAGTTACTCTTTTTGTAAGGCTTAGCCAAACATGCTCTTTATAGCATATAATCGTAGATCAACCATACAAGCTATGCTCGTAGCTAGAATTTTTAAAATTGGAAGTTAAGGATACTTTACACCACTATAAGCAAGTGACATTCAAATACGCATTCATGCATTCGCATGGTCAATTCAAAAGATAGAATGGTACTTACAAATGGTGGATTTTTTCCAATTCTCTATTGCTACAAAGTAAAATGTCAGTGGTGAGTACAGTTCATAAATAGATTGAAATTGTAGTTCTTAACCATTTAGTCACTGTTCTAACTAACAGACAACCTTATGTCCTATTTTTCACCGACCCATAAGTGTTTCTCACTTCACTTCAAAGATTCAAGTCAAACACTGCAGACCACTCAACTACCTCCAACTATTGTATCAAAATAAGACTGATCTCTCTCCACCCTATCCGGATATATATATCCTCATTCATATCAAAATGAGTTCACGTATATAATAAATTGCATTAGCTGACCGTGATAAGTGTGAGATAAGGTTTTGTTGAGATCAGTGATATATATTTGATCATGCCCCATGTTAACTTAATTATTTCCTTCCCTCCAACTATGTTACTAACTGTCACAAAACATAATCAAACAGGAAATACAAGATTTCATGAAAACCAAATTTTCCACCAAGACACCTCGTCATCAATTTACTTTAAGTCAACAGCACACTACTTGAATAACTACCGGTTTATCCCTTTTAGACTTCCTTCTTTTTCATTTCAATCCTATATAGGTTAGAATTAGTTTATGTGAACTAGTATACGCACTAAATAATGTCAAACAGTTTACCCTTATTGTGTTTCCACAAACCTTTTAGGTTGAGTATATCTCATATAAAAAGGGAATTAGATTTTTATAATTCCTAAACCTACAAGAAAAATGAAGCAACAAAGGAACAGAAGAATCCATTGGCCCTCTTGTTATTATATTACTTCTAACAAATGTTCATAAATCAATATACACGGATTCATCGTATCAATCTAGATATAACCTAGAATTTAAGTATGTTACATAATAGAAAATAACATCCTTGTCTCTTAGATTTGTTAACACTTTGTCGGGTAGGATTAATGACAGATAAAATCACTCTGTATTGCATTTAACAATGCATTGATCAATAATTCATCAAAATGGAGACAGCAACACAGATTAAGTAGAGTTAACACTCAAAAATCACAAATAAATATCCTTAATTAATTTGAACAATTTATAATATCTACAGAAAATTAACTAAAATCAAAATAAGAATGAAAAGGCTTGAATTTCAAAACCTGTAGATATCAAAACTGAGCTCTCTATGGAACAGCTCCGGGAACTCTTCACGGAGGGTCCGAATAGCATAGCCCGTATTCACATAGTAATTCTGCTTCCTTTCTTCCTCATCCATAACCTTTTTCGCAGTAAATAACGCCGTACCAGTAGGCTTCACCGGAGCAGAGAATTTTCCGTACAACCACCCCAAATCATCATAGCAATTACTCCTCAATTTCACAAAGTCAGTCGCGTCCTCTTCCAAATCCCTAACACTCGAACAAACCCAAACCCTAAAATTTCTGTTTCTTGGAGAGATTTCAGCAGGAATTTCACGCAGGCGGCAGGAAAGTGATGAAATTCCCGACGAGGGCATTAAGAGGGCCATTTGCTGCTGATCAAAGGGGATTAAAATTGAGTGATGATTCTTGAAATGGGCATTTTTCTTTGAGCTCAATTATGAATTTTCTGTGATGCGAATATTCGATATATATAGGGGAAAATCACCGTCGGAAAAGATGATGGAAAATCTGTCCAATTGAAGAAAAGGTTTTGGATAACTCTGAATTATCGGCAAAATAATTAATTTATTTGGTGAAAAACATTTGATTGGTGGAGGAAGGAAGCGAATAGGCCTTTTATTGAATTGGGCTGTTTAGGTCAAATTACTCGGCCCAACTCCGAGGGAAAAGTTTCATGTGTAACCTTCAAAAAACACTAGTAGAAATTATGTCACGTTTTTTTTTTTTTTGGTTAATATCCGGTTACCACTTTCGACGACTAATCATAGAGTCTGCGATCCAACCTCTTATCACACAAATCAAGTAAACCGCGGAATATATTTCAAACTGACCAAGGTTCAAGAAATCCTCACTGAACTGCCAAATGTCACATGCTCTTTCATATATACTAGGACAACACCCAAACGAAAAATGAACAGATTCAACCGCTTCTACAGATAGGATCAAATGCTTACCAAAAAATCCTCCTTCCCCTTCGAAAAAGCGATCATCTGGATCCCAACATAAAATGAAAATAGAACATTTACTTGACAGAGATCTTCCAGCTACGATTAAGACGAATAAGTTTGGATCCTATTAAACAATTCCGTCAGAGATCTTCCTGCTACGATTATGGTCGGAGACGAGCCTTGTCATCACCCTTGTTCTCCACTATAAACCACCATCTCCAAAATCTAGCCCATTCATTGATCACCACAACCACAGTGATCAAATTTCACGCAGCATCATCCTCGCTACAAAGAAACAAGTAAACTCACCAAACTTTAACCTTATTTATCACTGAACGACCATCTCCACCACCATCCTGCCATCATCATCACCAAAACCATAGAAGAAATGAAATCAATATATTTGGAATATAAAACATCAAAAAGAAAGCTGTAATCTCAATTTAAATTCTGGCATGTGGTGTAATTACCTTTTCTTTAAACCTATTGACTTTGTGACAAACTCATCCTTGTTCTTCTCTTTTTTCCTGCAAAAAAAATGTAAAAACCATTCAAAAGTTCATAAATTGACGTTTGAGATATAGTTGACATAACTAAAATTTGATGACTAGGAAGAAGACATGGAAATTTTGTCTGAAACATCATTAAATGTGTTACATTGTTTGATGTTTCCCAAATCTGAGTGTTTCCATTGTCATTAAATTAAAGTTAAGTGACTCAATTGTCAAAAATTGAAGCAAGAAAAATCAATAGAGTTTGAGCATTTCAAATACTACTCCAATGAACTGAATATATATCAGAATATGAACATCAAGCCTTTGACATAAAAGCATTTCTTCACTGGGTAAAATCAAAATTTTCATATAGATAGATTGAAGTCTTTTTCCTAAAACCACATTCTTCCACAATTCCAATCCTAGATCCGTAATTCACATTTAAAAAGTTGTATCTACATCCCCAACTAACTGAATTTGTCAATACAATTAACAGAAAATCAAGAAAGTTTGTTGTTGTACAGTCTATGCATGTATCACTACAATCATTTCGAGTTTAATACACAGCTACTTTTCAACAAGTTCTCTATAAAACAACCAGAAATATCATCAATGTCAAGAAGCAAGCCATGCTAGTTAGGTTATGCAATAACTACTCCATCCTCGACTTTTTCATGTAGCAGAGGCGTCTTTTTGTCATTTGATTCCGAGCTTTTCTCTCTGTCGCCATTAACCATCTTCCCTTCTTTAGCTTTCCCCCACATCACGGAGTAGAAGCCCATTGAGACAATAATGGATCCCAACAAACTGCAAAAAATTCAACACAACAGTCAAAACTATTCTTCAAACAATAAGGGGCCGTTCTCTTTGGCCGTTTTGGGTCATTTTCTATTTTCGATTTTTCAAAACAGTGAAAACGTGTTCTCTTTCCTATTTTCAAAACCGCGTTTTTGAAAAAAAAAAAAAAAATTGTACACAAAATACAAAACGATAAAATCATCGTTTTGGACGTTTTCAAGTCAATCCCATGAAAAACTTGAAAACAAGGGAAACAAACTTGAAAACAAGGGAAACAAGGGACATAGAGAGAGAGAGAGAGAGAAGATGAGAGAGAGAGAGAACACGTTTTCCTTTTTTTATTTTCGAAAACAATTTTTAAAAATGTAAAAAAGAACACATTTTTAACAATATCAAAATACACCCCCAAAACACAAAACTCAAAATGAATTCAAAACTCAAAACACAAAATTGAAACACAAAGAAAACGGCCCCAAAAGTTTTACTTATTTTTAAATTTAGCCAAACATGATCATTTGTCCACTTGAATCGTAGCGATACCTTCCAAGATAAAGTGCTTCGCCCAAGAAGACGATACCCATGACAATTGCAATGATAACACCCAAAGGATGAAACATAGAAGCAAAGAGAGGTCCCTTTCTTTTCATGCACCACATGATCACGGAGACTTGGAAAACAGTGCCAAACATGCCCTATATATGTTGCATTTTACACCAAAACAACAAAACTGCAAAATATCAAGCTTTGTTTTCAATTTGGGGTTGTATATTGCTAGATCTATTGAAAGCTATATAAGCAACTAGATGCTAACAATTAGTTTTTGAAATGCCCACCTTCTTTTAACATGTTCTACCAAGATTGTGTCGGTATTATGAACGGTATCTTCTTTTGTTTACGCAGAACATGTTCCAACCGTCTACCAAGAGGGCTAGACTTTTCGGTAAGCCATGAAATGTGGGCCAAAATAATTTTTTACTTACCGAGTATATAACAGGGATCAACCTCGCCATAGGTTTCAGGCTCCAAGCTTTAGTATCTCTTTCTACAGTCAAAGAGACTGCTGCAGATAGAATGGCAATGAAGCAGCTATAGAACAACATTAGAAGGAGCACTGCAGGGTATTTCTTGAGAACTAATGCCTACAAAGAACAACAAAATTCGATTCTATTTTCATGTTACATTTGTATATCAAATCCACTTTGAGAGTTAATTTACCTGTGCAATGATAAATACTGAAGCCACCACAGAATCA
>CAIGRB010086034.1:0-15211 GCA_903798255.1 Fraxinus quadrangulata | reverse complement strand
TGCAGGATTCACAGGAGAGCTCCAGTGTTTTGATGCCATTTAGATCGTTTGGTAATCCAACTCGAAGAGAGACTGTTCGGACTCCTGTTCGTAGCAAGAGCGTGCTTTCAGCCCTCTTTGTCAAGCAGAAGATGCAAAAACTGAAGACAAATGCATGAAACCTTGTGCAAACGCAAAGTACTTTCACTACCACCAAATTTTCTTCCATGTTGAAGCAAATTGCCCATAATTATACCGTGTTCTTCTCGATATTAGGCTCCATCAATGATCAGCTGTTAAAAGTTCAGTATCAGATCATATCAAGCCATCTAATCTCATTCTGATCAATAACAACCTGGAAGTGTATATTAATAGTTACGAAAGACGTTGGCAATTGTCTTGTGCAGAATATTGAGGTTCAATTCTGTATGCTACCATGGATTCATTTGCTGTAGTGGCATAGTAATATCATTTCTTGATTAAAAATAATTGTCATCATCAAATAGAAAATGCTCTGATTATTGTTTTATTAGGCTCTGGTTAGATGAGCATTACATAAGATAATAAATATTGATGATTAACTTGTTATTTTGGGTAATACGACGACCAGTGTAGAACACCACAATCGCAGCCCAATCAAATTCAAAATTTCAAAACCCATTTTGCAGCCTCTAATTTGTGCTCTAAAATTGGGTTCTACTATTTGGATTTTGAAATTTTGAGTTCTGCTAATTGAGAACCTCACTCGTGAGGGCATGATATCCCAAAAATCTTCTTCAATATGTGCAAATATACATATAATTAATAACTTAACTAGAAACGAAGGTATCAATAAACAAAATTCGTACTTTTTATTCTCGTTGGGTAATGCTTCTCTAGAGCCTAGTTCGATCCACTTTATCAAACATGTCCATAATGGCGTCACGGTGAATTATGTCCATTTTCCGGGACATTTTCACAAGACATTTAACAATTACTAGACCCCTCTCGGAATGGCAAAATTTGATGGGTGCAATTTCAATTATATTTTTTTATTTCCTAGAAGAAGCAATAGAATATTATGAGAATTTTATTATTCTGTAATTTGTAAATCTCATTTTATTCAAAATTAAAACAAGTTCATATATAAGCGACAACTGAAATAGTCAAAAGAAAAATGAAAAAAATCCGTTCTATTGTCTTGATAAAATAATATCCGCAATATATATGTACATAAGTATCGAGCTTTGGAGTTTCGATAAGACTTAAAGTAGTCCGAACCCTTATTTGTTGGTTATTATTTCAATATTTGATCGATTTGTGATTTTCCTTTAACAATAATATGATTTATTTATTATTATTTTTTTTTATTTTTGAGAATTGAATATGTACATAAGTATTAAGCTTTGGAGTTTTTTTTCCTTAAAATGTTAACCTTGTTAAAATTTAGAGTAACCTGTTCCCTTATTATTATTATTATTATTATATTTAATCGATTCACGATTTACCTTCAACAATAATACGATATAATTATATTTATTGAGAATTGAGTATTTGCACAAGTATTACGTTTCAGAATTTCATCTTAAAATGTTAATCTTGTTAAGATTTACAGATTTAGAGTAGTTAAGTCCTTATATGTTAGTTATTATTTCGATACTTGCAATTTACCATTAACTATATTTTTTTTTTGAGAATTGAAAACTACATAGAAAAGTTTTAAGAAAAAATGTATATGACCGTATGGTATAACAAGTTTTCTCCGTAAGTACGACAAACTAACTAACTGAGAGACGACAAATTTATTTATCATTTCCACCATGAAACTTAGCTGCCATAATAAAATAAGAAACCAGTGCACAGGAAAAGAAGGGAACTGGATCGATCTATTCTATGGCTAAGCATTTATTAAATTACTGTTGATAATGAAGTGTTTCTTTCATCGAAAAATGCACCACATTATATTACCCATGCTTAGAGGAAGCTTAGACACTGTTTTTTACTACAGCACTATATCCATTCTGTTTATCATTGTACCTTTCCCAAAGCATAATCCCTCCATACTTCAATGACCTTTTAGCAAATGGCAGAACGTCAATTATCAGAACCTGTTTTGGATCATAACCATTTTCAGCAGCAGGCTTAGAGTCAGGAAGTCCAATGTAAATCTTTTTTAGCAGGTATTGATGACGTCCATTGATTGCATGAATTCTTGAACTTGTTTGGATCATTGCTTATGTATTCACATGGGGGATTGTCGTAAAACTGTACCCAAACACAGTCAAATAGCACGGTTTTCAGTGCATTTCCGAGCCTTTGATCTGGGAATGGACATTGGGGTGCTACTCTTAGGTACACTTTCTTGCCCTTTAGGCCATACATATAACTTTCCGGCAAGATCTGAATAGTGATCTTGCCCGGCTTGAATGTCGAAATCTACACCTGTAAAGGATCACAGATGGAGGATGTAGTTACTATGCAAACAATGTGGAAAATCAACAACCTATCTAACTATAATTTATTAATTTTACATATTCTAGACTGTCATGTCACATTTTCTTTAGTGGAATTAGTGGATATCGTGTTAAGTTCAGTGACTATTTTAAATCATAAAAATGCAACGTCTATTTATTTCCTTAACATCTAATACAGCATCACCAAGTGACCTGGAACTCGATCTTCACCTGAGAAAGTTGTTCCACAAATAATCCACCACTTGGCTTGCATCATCTAGAGATGACAACGAGTGGATCCCGGTGCCACCACCAATTGAGAGCATAACCTTAACCCCTTGGCTTCGACACTGCTTAATGCTATTGCTCAGTTTCCGGCAGCCACCAGAGGATTTCGGCAAGATCAGGTCGAGCAATATATATTGCAAAAGACAAAAAATGGTGAACATCAGTGATCAATCAACTTGTCATGGTCCAGTAGGTTCACATAGTGGCAAGTTAGATATATATGATGTAACAATAAGCAAGTACACTCAAATATCATCCATCTCAAACTCGATTTAACTAGAATGCTACCTCATTTGATTTATACTTCAATGTTGTAATGTTCTTGTTAAGTAAGTGTCGATTGATAGAATAATTCTTTGTTGCAATGGATCATTAACTGTCGATGCGAGTTGGATTACTCATTTCATGTATGCTTGTCAACCTCAAGTTCCACTTGTGATTACTCTCTCCCACAGATAGACACACCTAGCATCAAAGTTGTACTATAAACAATCAAATCATCCATCAATTGAAGCAATTGGAACCCTACACTTTTAGCCAAATTCACCCCCACAAACATAAATCTATTGAGATTGTTACATAAATCTTTTAATTTTCTCCCAACATATGATGATGTTCTCCACCACTCAATTGTACGGAGGATTCATAATCCAAGCATTAATGGTCTCATCATGTGACTAACTTGTTTGTAATTACCTTGAATACAAATGACAACTTAATCGTAAAGCAACGCACGATACATTTGTTTAATACTTTGATTAGATTATACTGAACAATATTAGAGAAAAAAAAAATGTTAAATTCTTGTGTATAGTAAAATAAAGTAATGATTTTTGTACCTCCACGTGCCTTTCAAGGTGACTCGTAGGTCTATTCAGGCGACAAACTTGATTATAATATTCTTAATTTATTAGGTCATTTAATCAAATCATTTGGTCACCTACCAACCAAATGACAAAGCAATTTATGATGGCTTTAGTACACAGAAAAACAAAACTAGAGAAAAAAAAAAGGAAAGAAAACAGTAAGAAATAATCTTGTATTGTATGCATAGATAATACAACATTGGAATAACTTGGTCTTATCAAGTTTTCCATTACTCTCCACAAAAGATATCCTTTTCCACTTGAAATTTTGTTGTCTTATGCTTTGTAATTATTTCACATGACTAAACTTTAATAAATATATATATGGCATTCTCATCTTGATGCATAATAAAAGTATTCAACATAAATAATGAAAATAAAACTTGAATTCAACCATCGAAGACTACATTTTATAATTATTTTCATTGTTTATAAAAGCGTAAATAAAGGGCTTGTTAAGTATGTCGGAGCAAACATCCCCCCTCCCCCGAAGCCCATTTATTGCTTAAGGTAAATAAAGAAAAAAAAGGGTTATGGAAATTATTTTTTCTATGTATCATCAGTCGAGTAGAGTTTTTTTGTCCCCTCGTCTCCGCCCCGAACATGCCCATAGCTAAACTTGAAGCATGGTCAAAAACTATTCAATACTATGGAGTCCACTAATTTAATAATTAACGTGTGGGAAATGTACCAATCTTGTCGCTTTTTCGAATAGTAGATGCCATTTGTAAAGTCGTTTGAAGAAAAGAAAATGGAGATGGTCCTTGTCAGAATCAATTGCTTAGAACATGTGGAGCCATTGAAAAAAACCCTACTTTGTTTATGAAAATCTAACTAGTGACTTAACTTGATGTGGTGAATCTCACAAGACCCCGCAAATCACAACCACTTCAGGCACTCCAACCTTTTGATCTGGCATCCAAACATTGCATGACACTAGACTAAGAAAAATGAGAATTACCGTCATGCGCCGAACTTAATTTTGTCGTTGAATACGAAAAGTGCGCCTTGGATGAAACATATATAGTTGTCGAAAGTGAAATTTTCAACAGTAAAAGTTCATTTATTCTAACCCCTAATTTGTTGACCTAAGCCATTGCAATGATATTGTTTCGCAACAGGGGTTGGTTCATCATGATTGGTTTTATTTAAAAACTTAAAATCTTATAGAGAAATATATATCTATTTAAAGCTTGTTTTCGATACATTCCTTCACGCGCATGCCTGGTGCATTTTTCCTATCGAATGCCTCAAATGTACACTATTTTTATATTAATAACGGCGACACCTAAAATCAATATATTTGTTAGCTCTAATACACTCATTTTAGATATTCAAAATTGCCTTCAAGCTTCAACACAATGAGATTTAGGTTGGGAACATGTAGTAAAGGGTAAGTACAAATCTTTTGTAAAAGTCTTTGGGGGAATGAAAGGTAATGTCTCTGAAGGGGTTTTGAAATTCAACTTTAATTTATAAAATATTTGAATGAACTACTAAGGAGCCTATTTTAATTGGTAAAGTAAAATATATAAAATTATGAGATTTGAGTTAAAAAATAATCTATAGAAATTTTCTAGTTTTTGTTATTATTTTATCTCAATTATATTTACAGTAAATTTTAAAAAAATTGATATAACTAAAGAGGCATGCAAATAACGTATAAATTTATTTGAAATTTTCTTTATGGGATTACTATTTATAAAGGTTAAACCCCAACCTTGAGGGTCCCCCACCACTAGAGCATTGTGGAGGAGGTAAATCGCGGAATGTGCCTCAACATGCCATGGTACAAGAGCTGTCATACTGATGCCCACAAAGAGTTCAATTCCAAACCTTGTAAGATGCAGAAATCGAACTCTCATACTGCGGCTGCCAACTCAACAGAGACTACCTCACTCTTGTCCTTTGCACCACTGAACTATGCCCCGAGGCATGGAATTACTATTTATAGCATGTTGTTGAGGATGAACATAGCTAGTTTTTTGGAGCAAATACTTCGCATAAAAGGACAAACAAATACGATTTTTACTATAAAAAAAAAATTACAATAAACTATTGGAAAGTGAGAAATGAGTCATTACCTTTTGTGCAGAAGGTGGCTTGGTTGGAAAGAGGCCATATAGTGGGCATACCACTACTTTACGGGGTAATTTAGATGTCAACATTTTAACTCAATGTGCTTGCCGACGAGCTCCATCGATGAACATGGCATAAATAATTTTGCTCTAAACGCAAATTATTAACTATCTCGATCATATTAGTATTTTCGCTTATCAAGTTAATGGAATTGATAGAATGAATTGACTAAAATGAAAATATGAACTCATTTAGCAGGGCAAAATATTATGTATTAAGACTTTTACGACGATGTATACATATTTACTACATGAAATATACATTACTATTTAATTATCATAATTTGTGCGAATACTTTCATATGAGACATAATAAAATCTATTGTATATTTTATTCATTACGAAAATAGAGTAAGTCGAAAAAAAAAAGCATCTAGTAAAAAGGAAACATAATTTGTTTGAATTTATTTTTTTCTATAATGCTCCAATGCATAGTGAGATAATAGTTTTATATCTTCATACTCTATTAATATTTATTTATATTTTATATTTATTGGGATTAGCATTGAATGGCATATTCCATATCTTTCATCTTCTTTTTCTTCCTTGTTGTTTCTCTTGGAGTTTTCTTCCCAACTTCATAAAGAAAAGGAAATTGAATACTTAGAAAAATAAGAAAAAACAAAAAAAAGGGCAAATCATATTGCATAATTGCAAATTAAATCAATAAAATATTGTATAACTTTTTGATTAATTGATCGTCATCATGTGTAAAAAAGCCATTCAAAATCATTGTTATGTCACACATTAAATAGTGAATAGTAACTCTAATTTTAATTAAATATTTGTTTTAGCTACCTACTAAGTTGAGTTTCATCTACGACGATAAACTTAATAAAAATATGACAGAAGAATAGACGTCGATATAAAGGGTTGCAACTAGGGGGCACCGTCTAATTTAAGTCATAATTTCACATACATAAAAAACATTTAAATAAATGTCTTTTTTATTTTATATATTTGATAATTGACCATCTAATTTAATAACCACATTGAACAGCTAAGTGGGATCCTAGCTCAAGAACTTTGGTTTAAATCAAAGTGAATCCTTACGAACGATTTCTCCACGAATGTCTAGGCACAGAAGTAAGCATTCGTGCAGTCACGTATTAACTCTAGACGGACACTAAGTAGGAGAGCAGTAATTCAACGAATTATACTCACTCTTTCAAACACAAACTAACCTAATCGTCAAAAAAGAACATAAATCACTTTAAATCGACGTCAAATGAGAATATTTCGACAAGCAAACAATCCGGTCGTCGAAAGTTGATACTATTGTTCTCCTTTCGAGTCCATGCACCCAAGTCCAACAAAGAAAATGAAGCATACACATACAAAATTTAGATGAAATATAGAGGAATGAAAAGAGACAGACACAACCAGCCATATAAATTTTACTTGCTTTAAGTAAGAACATGTTTTTTTCTGTACTAAGCCCGAGTATAGAGTAACGTAGTAGAAAATTTCACCAACTATTGGACTAAATCTGTTGGTTACTTGAGCAAGAAATTCATCATGCAGTTGGGGTATTTATTGTTGCAGTAATAAATATGAGTAGGATGCTAGCTAGGGTTGCAGATAGTACATTTTTGTTTGCCTTGGAATTGAAGAAATAATGGCAGTATTTGAGTTTAATCGTCTTTTGTGATCTTGCATAATGCCAAAAGGTCGAACTTGCAAAAGAACCGAGGGCTCGATTAATTGGTATATCGTACTAAACAGCCGCAATGTGTTGTTACACACTATATTGGTATAAAATGTGCAATGTGTAATAAATACCGAGTTGTTTATATGTCAAAAGGTAAGCCATATATTATGATATTGTAAAAGAGAAAAACGTAATATTACATTTGTCGACCATCGACTATTGGTAATTCCATTACCCTTACGGTAATTGGCCATCAACATCGACTGCTAAACCCAAACAACAAATAATGACTAACGTTTATCATCAAGGTGGGTAGTGGTCATCGGACCATTAGTTGTCATCGACAATTACAACTAGCCACGATTAGTAGTCATTGGTGACGAACAATGATTATTAGAGGTGGCAACCATCGATTGCTAGTTAAAACAAGATGATCAAACTTAGCTTTTAAATAACTTATTTAGCTATTTATGATTGGCCGAAATCAACTACACTTAGATGCAAATTTATCATTGACCAATCATAGTTATTTCAAGTGGAATCAAGATCTCATCCAAGAAATATACATATTGTTGATTAATTTATTTTTATTCAAATTTTTTAGTTCAATATTTTTACAATTTAATAACATGTTTGGTACGATGAACAAAGTTTAAATTCGGGATAAGTTGGAGATTACCCGGCACCCACTTCACCGGCAACCCACATACTGTGAATGAAGTAGACGGGGGTTAGG
The DNA here is from genome assembly GCA_903798255.1 of Fraxinus quadrangulata. NCBI lineage: Eukaryota > Viridiplantae > Streptophyta > Magnoliopsida > Lamiales > Oleaceae > Fraxinus > Fraxinus quadrangulata. Next base: position 7,121 of record CAIGRB010086034.1, on the reverse strand, counting down.
TAAAGTGTTAGGTAAAGCATGCCTATTGGAGGAAATGCCTTTTAACAAACTAGAAATGGAGCCCAAAAGTCTTCTAGTGTCACAAAAGAGAACCAATGAGATGAGAAAAGTATATTTGCCATGTGGGGGTGCGCAGTACAAAGTTCATGATGNAGACAAGATTCGGTTCAGATACCATAAAAATAAAGAAAATCTGATACCCTTTCATTTCTTTGTATTTTCTCTTTCATATTCGATTTCTTAATTCGTCCCGACATGACTTTCTAGAACCGGTCTAAGTAATGTGCGCAGTACAAAGTTCATGATGCAGAACGCGTTTGATTCATCCTATTGGTTTGGCTTGGCTCATACGAAATAAGTAGCTTCAAATGTAAGAATTCCCAACGAACCCCCAATTCTGTCTTTTTTTGTTAGCCTATCCATAATTCCCTAATATAAATATATAAATGAAACTTCAATTAGAATTATTCTGGTTAATCTAGAACCGAAAGTACAATCCTTGAATCTCTGAAATTGTATAAGTGGAAATTAGTTTTTTATCATTCAATGAGCATCTTGTATTTCATAAAAATTGGGTGAACGTTTTCATATTTTATTTTTCATATTATGATATACCAACCCACAAAGAAAAATTACTGAAATTGAATATTTGTAGAGCTAATAGGCAAAGACAAGGAAAAAAAAAGGGCCAACACATTTTGTTGTAACACATTCTTCTAAAACCCCTCATTCAAGAAATGCTTCAACAAAATCTTGAAATAGAAATAGAACTTGCGTAGGCTTGTTGCTTAAATTCTATGGCAAAATCTCCAATGTGGGCTACTCGTCTCAAGAGAATATAATTGATATTATTTACTTTATATTTTTAACACTTGTCATTAATCGACTTCTCAATCCTATTACTATAGTAAAACTTTTACCCTGGTATGAATTAAAATCCAGAATTGAAGATTAAATTTAAGTCAAAGTCGACATTTGATTTTAATCACATATTTTATAAAACCCACAAGATTTTAATCACATTTCATCANGGCAAAATCTCCAATGTGGGCTACTCGTCTCAAGAGAATATAATTGATATTATTTACTTTATATTTTTAACACTTGTCATTAATCGACTTCTCAATCCTATTACTATAGTAAAACTTTTACCCTGGTATGAATTAAAATCCAGAATTGAAGATTTAATTTAAGTCAAAGTCGACAATTGATTTTAATCACATATTTTATAAAACCCACAAGTTTTTAATCACATTTCATCAATTTTTTTCAAAATATGTTAAAATTTTGATTTTAATTTTCATCAAACAATACTCAATTCCTTCTTTCAAAAGAGGTAAAAGTGAAAAGAAAGTGAACTAAGGTCCAGTTTGAAATACATTATTTTTTAGGGTAGTTGGAAATTTTTTTCCTTTTTCCAACAAAAGTAGTATTTAATAGGTGAAATTTTCTAGGGAATTGGTTTTCCCATTTGCTTCCTCACACACCTCTTTTCTAGGAAATTGGTGAAATTGTTTTCTTGCCTTTTTGGTGGTAAAAATTTTTCCAGTTTTTTTTTATTTTTATTTTTTTGGTAATTGAAATTTTTTTTAGACACAATGGTAAAAAAAAAAAATTCACTTTCATTGACAATTTTCATGCAAAACAAAGCTAAACGAATGATATTCGGTATGATAATTTTTTTTTCAAATTTTAATTTTTTTTTAAAAAAAACTGTTTTTTGGCAATTGGAGCTAATTTTTGACCCAATAGTAGATAAAATTATCACTTTAATGGATAATTTTTATAAAAAACGAAGCTAAACGGATACCAAACTTTCAACATTTTTTCAGGTGGAAAATTATACCAATTGAATACAATTAATTACAATTTTCAATAAAATAATTTATAGACAATTTAATTCACTATAAAATATTTTATTTTCACTTATTTTTCACATTTACAATCAAATGAACTAAAGGGTGATGAGTAGGACAGCATTAGTTCTCCCATTTCCATATGCATGTCTCTCCCTCTCTCCAAGACATTAAAATTTGAAACACCTCAAAGGTCACATTCTGTGAAAGCTGAAAAAAATTGGTTACTTTTATATACATCAATAAAACCAAAAAGTTATATTATAAAACCACACCTTCTCTTCCATTCCTCTCTGCCTTTCCTTTTGTTTTTGCTAATATTAATGCAACTTTGCAAAATAGAAGGAAAAAAAAAAATCTCTCTTTTCCTGTTTCTCTATCTACATATCATTGGTGGAGTACAGTACAATATTGTGAGTGTATATATATGCATATTTCATCATTTCTATGTGTAATCTGGAGGACTTTCAATAATCAAGACCTATTGGTTCTTGGATTTTAAAGGAAGGATTTTGGTATCAAAGGTACAACTTTTATTTGTTCCATTTCAAGAAACCCTCTATTTTTTGGGTAGTTTGAATTGTGTGGTGTTTTGAGATTTATTTATGTTAAAACTTACAATTTTGTGATTTTTATGCTTGATTGTTAGGTCTACTTTTTTATCTAATAATAATATAATAAAAAAATCAGAAAAAAAGAAAATTGACAGTTTAGGTATTTGGTTTTGTGGAAGTGGTTGGTCTCTGTTAAGAAAAATGGCTTTTTTTATTGATTAATATAATATCATTGATGTGTGCATATATATAGAATTTGATCTGTGCAAGAAAGCTTTTGAATCCACAAAAGGCACTGCTGAAACCGGTGATTTATTATACTTTTAAATGTTCATAAAAATGAAACAGTTAAATAAATCTCCAAATCTGCTGAGTGGTTCCCAGCTTATTTGATTATTTTATCGCAGAGAAGTCTATTTTCATTCTTTCGCTTGAGGTACAAATAGAAGCTCTAGGTTTTTTTTCATATTTCTGTATGTATGGAATAATCAATTTGCTTTATTTTTATTGTAAAATGAATATTTATTTGACCTTTTACTCTGAAGAATGTACTATTATGTTCTTGTATAAAGTTTGTCTATGTGTGACTTAAACCACTTGACAGGGTGTATATGATCTCATTTACTGAAATGTTGGTGATTCTTCTATATTTTGTTAAAAGTATCGTGCCCGCAGCATCTTTTGTTCAGTGACCATTTTCATAGAAATTTTTTTTTTAGTTAAGCTGTAATATTATTTTATGTTTTGTTGCAGGATTTACGCAAGAAAAATTGGTCATGGAAGGAAACACTTTATGGGTAAGTCATTGCGTTGAAAATGTTGCAAGGGACACAGCAGAGTTGGATTCATTTTCAGAGCTTAACGATGAGAGCAAAAAAGAAGTTGGTTCAATTTCTGTGGATTTGGTTTTACCTGATGATCTGTTGGAGCGGATATTAGCCTATCTCCCGATCACTAGCATTCTCAGGGCAGGCTGTGTGTGTAAAAGATGGCACGAGATAGTGACTTCGGAAAGTTTCTTGTGGAATTTCAACAGCATCCTGTCACAAAAGCCTTGGTACTTCATGTTCACAAGCTCAGACGAACCAGTCGGTTATGCATACGATCCCATCCTCCGAAAGTGGTACGGCATTGACCTCCCTTGCATTGAGACATCCAATTGGTTCATTGCTTCATCGTGTGGATTAGTTTGCTTCATGGATAATGATAGCAGGAGTGAACTATATGTTTGCAACTTAATTACAAAACGCTGCAAGGTTCTTGATGGTCCTCCGGGTCCGAAAATCTCTGATTACAGTGCGTTGGCAATCTCAGTCGACAGGGTATCGCGCAATTACACCATCTCAGTCGTTAAATCTAAGCAAGTTCCAGGAAACTTCTTTCAGTGGGATCTCTCTATCCATCTTTATGATTCGGAAACGATGACATGGGCGACCACTTTGGCAGAGGATTTAATGGGATGGAGAGCCGGTGACGAGAGTGTGATATGCAATGGGGTTCTGTACTTTCTCATTTACTCGACTGGGGGTGGTGGTTCTGAGAATCGCCATGGCCTTATCATGTATAACCTCGCAAGCCAACCACCCATATTGATGAGGAGTTTCGTCCCAGTGCCGTGTTCTCTTACTTGTGGCCGTCTGATGAACCTCAATGAAAAGCTTATAATGGTTGGAGGAATCGGAAAACAGGATCGACCCGACATCATTAAGGGGATCGGGATTTGGAGTCTGAATGGAAGGGAGTGGCTAGAAATAGCACGAATGCCACACAAACGTTTCCAGGGGTTTGGGGAGTTTGATGATGTCTTTGCCAGCAGCGGTACAGATGACCTCATATACATCCAGAGTTATGGAGCACCTGCTCTTCTTGTTTATGATGTTAACCAGAAGCAATGGAAGTGGTCGCAGAAATGCCCCGTGACAAAAAGGTTTCCTCTTCAGCTTTTTACTGGTTTTTGCTTTGAACCAAGGCTGGAAATATCTCCATAGATCTCTTTTGCAATGAATAAAATTTGTTCTTACTCACAAACTGGCAATTGATTTATTGCCTTTTTCCATGTCAATTTTTTGTTCATTACGGCACTTTGATATCCTGGAAAGAGGTTTATAGAATCAATAAAGCTAAATGTATACACTTGGTTCACATTAAGTTTCACATCCCCCTCACATGGGGGGCGGGGTCCACGATTGTGGGTCCCGCCCCATGTGAAAGGGATGTGAAACTTAATCTGAACCAAGTGTGTACATCTAGCACGGTTCTTATAGAATATGCCGAAGCTGTGAGACTGTTCAAATATACCACACGACAGTTATTATTCTTTACTTCCTGAAATACAAATTGGTGAGTGGATACAAATTGATATATTCGTTTTAGATGTACTTATCGGCATTTTGGTGCTTTTGAAGATTTGATAGTTCTTGATTTGATGGTTAAAGCACAACTCCGTCTTCATACTCTCCCTGTCTTAAAATCTTGTTTTTTCACCTGTTCCTTGTTGCATAATGACACTACTATGGGATATTCATATTTGTCATATACTTTGGGGAATCTAAGCATTTGTCATGCTTTGCTTAGTCAAGATAGCTACATCTGTTTTTCAGATGTCTCGTCCAGTCCTAGGAGAACATGGGATGTTATTCTTGTGTTCATTTTCTTTATTGTATGGCCCGATCCAAATACTCTCTTTGAAATTGAAGAAGGGTTCGTCTTGACATTGGGACACAGTTTTTTGGTCGACAATGTCTCTTCGACATCCCCAGACGACATTGTTTCTGTATCTCTTTCCATGTTCCATCTCAAATATCAAGAATTTGTATAGGAGTCCTTCCCTTTCCCTAGACATGAGTTTTCTTTACTGAGGCAAAAGCCAATTTTGGACTTGGGATCCATAATGAGGATTCCATAAACAGTTATGTTATATTACAGGTATATAATAATTTACATATACACGATATTGTGAGATATGATTGGATTAGAATTTCTTCAACCAAATAAAAATAAATAAATAAATAAAATCTTCCCACTCTCTTTTTGCCACCTCATCTATATGTAAACCATTATGAAACTCCTTATGTTCAAGTAGCGTTATTCTTCCATAAAATAGTATTCCCTACTATTTCGGGCCCATTCGTGTATTTACTCTTTATAATTCAAAAATAAGTTATTTTATAAAGCATCTTCTTTAATCATGTGTCAAAAATAAGTTATTTTATAAAGCATCTTCTTTAATCATGTGTCAAAAATAAGTATTTTTGAAATTAGGTATCTCAAAAAACCTAATAAAACATTTCCTCCCTCGCACTCTATCTATCGATCATACACCCCATCACTTCCAACCTTTCCTAGCCCCCTCACTCCCTCACCACCACATCTGCAACCATCGCTGCTATCTTGCCATCAAATATGCAAAATATGTCAAGCCCAAGCCACCACAATTGCTGTCAAAACCAATCTACACCTCCACTCCCTGATTTGCATAGTTGTCATCGCAGCTACTATCATCATCCACCACCACTAAAAGCCGCAAATCACCACCATAAAAATTAACACCTCGAACCCGATCTTGTCACCACCGCCATTATCACCACATCTCTATCACCTCATGATAGTTGATATCACCATCACCTCGCATCACAGTTGATGTCACCACAATCACATTGCCATTACCACTGCTATTGCTAGAATTTGCTTGTATTGAGGTGTAGATGGTTGCGATGATGGTAGTTTTGTGAGAGATCGTGACTCTGGCAAATGGATTTATGGTGGTTTGCAGTGAACATCAGTAGTAGTGGTGGTGATGATGGTAGGATGGTGAAGATTTAGTGGTGTTTGTGGTGATTTAGGCTTTAGAGGGGATGAGTGATTGTGAGAATACAAAAAAAAAGTAAAAAAATACATAATATAACATGTCTTTTGTAAATGGGGTGATCGTTGAGATGATGGGTGACAATGATGGGGGTGACGGTGAAATAATAGCATAATAATTTTAAGTTAAATTTTGAAGAAATTACCTACACAATAACAACAATGACATATATTGTAAATTTACGCATGGTAATGACAATAACCCAACATAAAATACAAGTTTAAAGAAATTACGAAGAGTGTAAGTTAAAATTATTGTAACTTATTAAATGTAGGTTTTTTAAATCTGAATCTTCATTTTATGTTTCAATTTAGAAACTTTAAGCACATTTGGTCTCCATTAAAATTATAATCCATTTTTCTCCATTCTTATCAATCGCACATTTTCTAATAAAATAATATTCTACGTAAACCAAAAAAAAATTCTTCTTTTTTAATCATACATTAAAAAACCCACTATTAAAAAAAATTATAATCTGAAATAATAGGGGCCAAACGTGTGCATGGATAGAGTTTATGGAACTTTCTTGTAAGTCAATGAAGTACACCATTCACACTTTTGTATGCCTTATAAGATGTTATAAGTAGCTCCCTTGCCTATGCTATCTTAGAAGCCTTACAAAGTATTGAGTTCCTGTGGCTTATAAGAACATCTCTAATGCAATCATTAATTGCTTAAAAAATATTTAATATAATTAAAAAGGACGATGTTTAAAACATTTCTCTCCAATGTAAATTGATTTAGGACTCCATCAAGCTGGTATGATATAAAAAATAAACAATGTCTAGATGTAAAATTGTGTTAGACGAAGGGAGTCAACATAATTTAAACTCTCTCTCTCTCTCT
>CAIGRB010086022.1:30344-41978 GCA_903798255.1 Fraxinus quadrangulata | reverse complement strand
CGTCGCCGCTTCTACCATTTTTAGCCACCACCACAACTACCATTTCCAACAACAAATAAAATCCAAACCAGATCCCACCACCATCACTGCGACCACCAAATTTGCCACGACCACCATCACCGTGACCACACCTCACCACAACCACCAGATCCGTCACCCAACACAACCAACACTCCACAACCATCGTACTACCATCAACGCGACCACCAAATCTACCACCCAACACAGCCAACATACCACAACCATCGTAACCTCACAACCAACACTCCACAACCACCATCATTTTCAGCCACCACCACAACTACCATTTCCAACAACAAACCGGTTCCGTCACCATCACTACAATCAACGCGACAACCAGATTCGCTATAACCGCGACCACCATTCTTACAGGTTGCTGCAGCGGCAACGATGGCGGTGGGTTGAAAAATAGAGAGATGGTGGCGGGATGCGGAATTTTGAATGGTCGTCGATTGCCACAGAGAGAGAAATGAAGAGGGATAAGAGTAAGAAAAATGAAGAGAGAGAGAATGGAGAGAAATGAAATAAAATTAGGGTTTGGGTGGGTATAATATATTTAATTATTAATTCGATACCTGAATTTTGATTAAAAAATCTTCACACCTAATTTTTAAACTTCTAATTTTAAATACCTGAATTTATATAATTTCCACATGGATATAAACCCAAATCATTTAGGTCACCATGTTGGGCCAAGACTTAAACAAGTGGGCTAACACTTAAAACCAGGGTAATTTATAAATGAGTCAACATATCACCACCAATCCACTTGGGTCATCCGCGATTGTGGGACCATGAGCAACATTAGCTTAATTAAGTTTTTTCAAGTGACCCATATTGTTTTCAGGTCGAGCCATTGCTAAAGTGTAAATATAACTTATCCAACATCATTTAATGTTATTGTCCGAATTTATTGGATATCAAAACGCAATATAAATATTGCAAAAAAGTAGAAATCTCAAATTACAAATAATGAACGCTCTCATTCATTAATTTACACCACAATCTAACTTGAACTTTTTGATTTATAAAAAGTCCAAATTGTAAAGATTAACATGTACTAACTTCTGAAATGCTTGTGCTCGTCACGAGCCGAGCTCGTGGCTCGCTCACAACGAGCCGAGCTTTCGTGGCTCGTGGGCCGAGAGCCCGACTCATTACTCGTTGGTCAAGCTCGACTTGGCCCACGAGCCACGAGCTCGAGAGCCAAGACGAGCTAGTCCATTTTTCAATTTTTTTAAACGAACATTTTTCAACAAAAAAATCATCTTTTTTGGACGAGCACGAGCCACCCACCAGCCGTCATTCAACGAGCCGAGCGATCGAGCCTCTGGCTCATTTGCCACCACTAGGAGAAAGATAATAATAATTAAAAAAGGAACTAGTCTTGATTTTTTAGGGTTAGAGTTTAGAGTTTTAGATTAATTACTACACAAATTAGGATCTTTAATTTTTGTATTTTTTTTACCCAACCTGTAAATTGTAAATTAAAAATGGGTAATTAGTATATAACGTCCTCACATTTCATTGTTATTGTGGAAAACGTCCATACCTTTCATTTTTTGACATTTTCACAATTATTTTCACATTTTATTGCGCAAAATGTCGTTTTCAACTATATTCTCAATTAAAAATTATGAAATGACGAATATATTCCTATCTTTAAATAAAACAAAAAGAAAAAGAAAAAAGTAATTGCAATCACAGTCTCAATTTTTTTAAAATACGTAAATAAGTCACAAATAAATTATTAAAAGGGTAATTAGTACATAATATCACTATCTTTCACCGTTATTGCGAAAAACGTTAATGCCTTTCTTTTTTTGGAATTTTCACACTTAATTACACATTTGATTGTGCAAACCTTCATTTTCATTCATTTTTTATCCAAATTTTTTTTAAAAAACTGTGAAATAATGAATATACCTGCTATTTAAATAAAAATAGTTTAATTCTTTAATAATTTATCTGAGACTTGTTTGCACTTTTTAATTTTTAATTTTTAAATAAATTTAATCGTGACTCATTTTCACTTTTTTTTAAAAAAAATTAAATTTCTTTTTAATAATTTATTGGGGACTTGTTTGCACTTTAAAAAAAATTAGGACTATGGTTTCAATTAATTCTTTAGCTTTTTATTTAAATAAGAAGGTATATTCGTAATTTTATAATTTTTTATTGAGAAATTTGATGAAAATGGATAAAAATGATGATTTGTGCAATTAAATGTGTAATTAAAGGTGAAAATGCAAAAATAAAATAAAATAAAAAAGTATGGACTTTTTTGTAATGATAGTGAAAGGTAGAGACATTATGTTCTAATTATCTTTTTAATAATTTATTTGGAACTCATTTGCACTTTTCAAAAATAAAATAAAATTGAGACTATGATTGCAATTATTTTTTTCTTTTTCCTTTTGTTTTATTTAAAGAGAATGGTATATTTGACATTCCACAATTTTTAATTGAGAAAATGGATGAAACAAATCTTTTACGCAATGAAGGGTGAAAATAAGGGTAAAAATACTAAAAAATGGAAGGTACGAACGTTTTCCACAGTAACAGTGAAAGGTGAGGACGTTATGTGTTAATTACCCATTAAAAATTATATAAAAAAATTAGTTTCATTCGAGTGCCCACAGTTCTTGTTTAGGAACTAAGAATCGAATTGGACCCAATCCGTTATCAGTTGAACCTTCGGTTCCGATTCGATTTTGATTTNTACTTCGGTGAGGGGGCGAATATTGCTTTAAGGACACTGTGTTGAACACAGGCCCCGGCTCCAAGACGTCCAATTTCATTTCTGATTTTTGTCAACTGCAGTTCCATTTGTTTACTTCTTTTTCAGTTAGCTGTTTTTTGTATTTCCATTGTAACACTATGAACCAACTTGTCCACCACAACCTTGTACTAGTACATTTTGTGCCTCCTTTCTCTGTTGTAGTTCGCCTGGAAGAACCAATAATTTCCACTTCTAGTAGAAATTCTCCTTTTTCTTTGTTTCTTGGTTCCTATTTATGCTATTTGATTGCATCAGTCTTTTTTGTCAAAAGACCTTAGTGAATGCAGACATCATCTATTTTCATGGAGGATTCATGTCTACAATTACCATCTCTTAAACATTTGATACCATAAGCAAACACGAGTGATATTTCTTATTGATAGCCCCAAAGAAAAGAAGAGACATGAAAAACAAAAATCACAGCTGCCGTAAAAATTTCAACAAAGGAAATTTTCAGAAATCATAAACTACAGGATGGACAATTATTTTAGTTTTTAAGGCAATGGATCGTCTTCAAGATCTCTCAAGCTAGGAAAGGGACTATTCAGCCGCATGTCAGTAAGCATTTGGCGGAGCTCTGAAGCTTCTTCTTTGAGTTGAGAATTTTCCTGGAGGACTCGATCGTGGTTCTCCGAGACATGGTTCAGTGTGTCTATGAGTTGTCGATTCTCATTCTGAAGCCAGATTACCTGTGACCAAAGCTCGTCCATGTGCTTTTGTTTGCGCATACGTGATCTTCGTGCAGATTCCCGGTTAGATATCATTCTTCTTTGCTTCCTCTCATTTATTATATTTATTTGTTGCTCATCTGCTTCATCAGAAGTTGAGTTACCACTGAAACATGTTGTCTGTGGATTGAATTCTTGAAATTGGGGAGTCATCTGAAATTGATATAAAGATTTGGAAAATCTGTTCAACTGAAATCCTGCCATGTGCTGATTTGGGTTTGAAGGAAGTAGATAATGAATTCCACTGACCTCACTGGATTGCATTGTGCGTAAGTCAGGTAGAAGTTGTTGGTAGAAGGCGAAGAGAAAATTGAGAAGAGGGGCTATTATATAGAATTGAAAGAGATAGTGTGGCCCCATTTAATCACTTTGAGTAACAGTAGAGTTCCTGAAAGATGAGACCACTGTACTATGATGCCAAATACATGTATCAGAACTGTGCATGAGTCACAAGTCTGTATATATCTAGGTCTGTCTTGTGTCCATGTTATTCAATGGTTACATGGGAAACCATTACATAATCTAGGCCAATCTATTTGTTTGGTTGTGGATAATCTTTTTTAAAAAAATGCTTACATCAGAGAGTGAGGGATTATTGTGGTGGGTGGGGTATCATAACCTAACAAGGGAGGTGCAATTATTGCTGGTTTTATTTGTCTTGATAAACTATTACTAGAATCATTTTTGATATTTCATGCCCTTAATGGCATGTTTAGTAAGTTGACAAGACACTACTACACGGGTTAATAAGAAAGAAAGAAAAAAAGGGAAAAGTTAGAATCTCGTTAATTATACAATCCAATTAGGGGCGTTAAGTGCAACGAGCTGTTTGTCAAGACTACCCGACTCGTCACAATGAATAAAATACGCAATTTCAGTAAAAAAAGATTGTGTGAACCGCCCCACCAAGAGGTGAGCTGAGCCACACTTTGGTTGAGCAAGTAGGCTCATGCTCGGCTCACCCCATAGCCGTGCGAGGTAAGCCTAGTTGAGCCTGACGATATGAACAACTTGGTTCATCCTATTTAATACCCCTAAATCCAATACTATACGGTCATATTTGATTGCACTTCAATTCCATAGAAGATGGAAATTAAATTTCATTTTCCACATTTTTGTATGTTTGATTGTCCAAATTTTTCATGGAATTGATTTTCCATCTTTCACTCATATACTCACATTTTATTGGTTTTTGAGGATGTGAAAAGCTTTTCTAGGCAACTTTTATTTATTTATTATTATTTTTTTAACAATGAAAACAAAGTCAAACGAACACTAAAAAATTCAAAATTTCAATATTTTCCAAGTGAAAAATTATACCAATCAAATATAATTAATTGACAATTTTTAATAAAACATGTTCTATACAATTCAATTCCCTGAAATTCATTTTCTTTCCACCCAAATTCCATTCTAATAATCAATCGGATCCTACATGGAACACAATAGAAAGGTGTTGTGCATTTTATATAGATAACTTCTATGAAAACTAGGTTCAATATTAACCTTCCAAATTGTCCTTCTTATGCTATTTAAAAGTCCACTTGGCTCGTCCTATTTAATACCCCTATATTCAATACTATACATCGAACAAAGTACAAGGGTGTTGTGCACTTTGAATAGGCAATGACTTATATGAAAACTAGGTTTAATATTAACCTCACAAATCACCATTTTTATGCAGTTTATAGAGATATTGTATGTGTTGACCCCAAAAAATGGCTCCGACACGTGGCCAACAGAATAATATTCCACGTAAGCTCCTTCTTGCACACGGTAACACATCGTTAGTCACTCGCGGCCTTCTCCAGTGGGGGTGGAAGTGGTCGCGAGCACTCAGACGGTCGAGTCAATTTTTTAGTCAACCGAGTAGTGGCGTCCGACGATGAGGTGGCCATCGGGACGTGGTTGAGAATGTGTGTAAATATAGTAAGAGACTTTAGAAATAAGACTGGAATGCCCAGATTCAAAATTCCGACCCCTAATTTACCATTGTGTGGGGGTATTTATAGTAAAGAAGAGAAGAGGCGAACCGTGGATGAGGGACACGGGCTTCAGTTCTCGGATAGGTCATCCTTTCATAAGCTTCAATCTGTTCATCCATAGATTGGCTGGCATTAAATGATTTCTAACATAGCAACTGAGTTGACCATTTGTAGTCTGTCACACGTCTCATCAATCAGCCTAGGACTTGACCTTGGAGAGATCTCATAAAAGATCTTGGTGGAGGTGTGGCGAGGCTGATTGTGAGGAGTAACGAATGCCGAGTGTGGGCCTTTGCATACGTTGTGAGTGGCGGATGAGTTCGGTTCTTCTACGAAGTGGGAAAACAATGTTTCAGTTCGGAGTTATGGAATTTATGGAATCGGTTCGTCTGCCACGTGGCAACACCAGATCAGTTCGACCAACACGTGGCGGATGAGATGGATGAACGAGATGGAGGGTCTTAGAAGGCTCATAACAGGAGGAAATTAAAGGAGTCAACAAATATAATTTGTTTTCATTTATTTTATTTACTTCAATGAATTAAGGGCAATAGTGTCTTATTAATTTAGGGTTTTGAGTCCCAATTAGGTTAGTTTTNCCGACTCGTCACAATGAATAAAATATGCAATTTCAGTAAAAAAAGATTGTGTGAACCGCCCCACCAAGAGGTGAGCTGAGCCACACTTTGGTTGAGCAAGTAGGCTCATGCTCGGCTCACCCCATAGCCGTGCGAGGTAAGCCTAGTTGAGCCTGACGATATGAACAACTTGGCTCGTCCTATTTAATACCCCTAAATTCAATACTATACGGTCATTTTTTATTGCACTTCAATTCCATAGAAGATGGAAATTAAACTTCATTTTCCACATTTTTGTATGTTTGATTGTCCAAATTTTTCATGGAATTGATTTTCCATCTTTCACTCATATACTCACATTTTATTGGTTTTTGAGGATGTGAAAAACTTTTCTAGGCAACTTTTATTTATTTATTATTATTTTTTTTTTAACAATGAAAACAAAGTCAAACGAACACTAAAAGATTCAAAATTTTAATATTTTTCAAGTGAAAAATTATACCAATCAAATATAATTAATTGACAATTTTCAATAAAACATGTTCAATACAATTCAATTCCCTGAAATTCATTTTCTTTCCACCCAAATTCCATTCTAACAATCAATCGGATCCTTCATGGAACACAATAGAAAGGTGTTGTGCATTTTATATAGATAACTTCTATGAAAACTAGGTTCAATATTAACCTTCCAAATTATCCTTCTTATGCTATTTAAAAGTCCACTTGGCTCGTCCTATTTAATACCCCTATATTCAATACTATACACGGAACAAAGTACAAGGGTGTTGTGCACTTTGAATAGGCAATGACTTATATGAAAACTAGGTTTAATATTAACCTCACAAATCACCATTTTTATGCAGTTTATAGAGATATTGTATGTGTTGACTCCAAAAAATGGCTCCGACACGTGGCCAACAGAATAATATTCCACGTAAGCTCCTTCCTGCACACGGTAACACATCGTTAGTCACGCGTGGCCTTCTCTAGTGGGGGTGGAAGTGGTCGCGAGCACTCAGACGGTCGAGTCAATTTTTTAGTCAACCGAGTAGTGGCGTCCGACGATGAGGTAGCCATCGGGACGTGGTTGAGAATGTGTGTAAATATAGTAAGAGACTTTAGAAATAAGACTGGAATGCCCAGATTCAAAATTCCAACCCCTAATTTACCATTGTGTGGGGGTATTTATAGTAAAGAAGAGAAGAGGCGAACCGTTGGATGAGGGACACGGGCTTCAGTTCTCGGATAGGTCATCCTTTCATAAGCGTCAATATGTTCATCCATAGATTGGCTGGCATTAAATGATTTCTAACATAGCAACTGAGTTGACCGTTTGTAGTCTGCCACACGTCCCATCAATCAGTCAAGGACTTGACCTTGGAGAGATCTCATAAAAGATCTTGGTGGAGGTGTGGCGAGGCTGATTGTGAGGAGTAACGAATGCCGAGTTCGGTTCTTCTACGAAGTGGGGAAACAATGTTTCAGTTCGGAGTTATGGAATTTATGGAATCGGTTCGTCTGCCACGTGGCAACACCAGATCAGTTCGACCAACACATGGCGAATGAGATGGATGAACGAGGTGAAGGGCCTCAGAAGGCTCGTAACAGTATGTTGGTAGGTTGATTGGGGGGTGGGAAGGTGGTATTGAAATGCATTTTTTCCACTGATCAAAAGAAGCTTATAATGCATTAATTAACCATAATGATCTCATGTAGCATCCTTACATATTCAGTGGCCAAAATGACCTATTCCATCATTAGACAGATTTTGACTCCTCTTTCTTTTCTTGTCTTAATCAAATTTATTTTTTGTTCTTCCTTTAATGCGTATGGTTGAATATGTTTTTTATTGGTCAAACTTGAAACCATGCTACTTCTTGTGAAAAATAATTTTATTGTTAAATTAAGTAACTCTTTTATTTTGTATAAAAAATGTAATATATTCAAAATATGTTTGATTTACTTTTAAGCTCATAAGCATATCTTTTGGCCATTGGAAATTGATCTTGGAGTGGTATGCATTTCTTGAGTAAATGATGTACAAACTCGAAATTTTGAAATCAACTTTTGTACAAAAAGATATGCAATGAACAAGTTGGTTTCACTCCACTACAAATAATTTATTCAAACGTTTTGTTTTATTCAGTATATTAAATTATATAACTCGAACTCGAAAAAATCGATCGTATATAATAAACAATATTTATATTTTCTTGTGGCAACCCCCGCCTAACATTAAATGATTAACGATTACTCTCGTAAATAATTGTTGAGAATTTAAAGAGAAGAAAATGTAAAAGGTGAATAGGTTCTTTCGGGCACCAGTTCGTTAAGTGTGGTTATTTTTGCGGTTAATATCTCAAAAGTTTAGGGATTGATACTTCCCTTCTCGTTTGTCCGAAAAAATAAAAAATAACAATAAATAAATAAATAGATGAAAGAATCTATTGGCCAAAAGACATTTCTTTTGATGTGAAAGAAACCTATTAACCACTTGAGGCACTATCCCATGTCACTAGGGGGTTCTCTCTGTTGATAAAAAAAATTATTTTTTTCAAAAACTTATTTTTCAACCACATATTTTTCAATAAAATAATATTACAGAATTTGTGAAAATTATAAAATGTGAAAGGAATCAATCAAATAGAGACAGAATCCTAAACTACCGTGTACTGGATTTAACACCCCCTTTTAGTACCAAACAAACAATTCTCCATATGGGAATTAAGGTTTGCTGACTAAAAAAAGTGTAGGCACATGATAATAATTCTCCCTGCTGGGTCCTGCCGCGCCGGGTGCAAAGTTCACGCACCCACTCACTCAGTGTCAGTCTCTTTGTACTGTCCATAGTTCGAAATAGTCGATTGTATGAATCATATCAATCTTCCTATTCAATTCGATTTTAGAGAATTCAACTGTTAGCAACTGCAATAATGTTAGTTTCATTTTGAATTCAATTATATATTTATTAACATAAAAGAACCATAACTATGTAGCCATATTCCTAATAGATTGAACCGATCAAGCTCCGTGTTTCAATTTCATTATCCTAACCATCTCTGTTCCTACGTCGGGAACTTGGCCCCTTCTTCTATCTTATTTACTGTCTTGCTCCTCCGCTCCATATTGCTCCAACTGTTCGCTGTAATAGCTTGTTTCTTGGGTGGCTCGTTTCAAATTACTTTTATAAATACGATTATCTTTAAACCTTACAAAAATAATGTGAGAAAATGACTCGTTAGATTGATGTATGGTCTTTAAATAATACACTCTTTTTTCAGAGAGATGGAAACTTTATTCAGGTGCTCTAGCCCAGCCTATGATGGGGTGCTCAAATTTGTGGCACTGTCACTTGTTACCACATGCAAGCCATTCATGCACCCCACTCAAGTAACCTTGTCAAAGTTTTTTCTTTCATGGTAGTAGTGAAGGCAAATAATTTTCCATGGAGCAATCATGTGTTCATCCCAATCGAAGTTTTTATCTCAACTTGTTTAAGTATATGGGATTAAACTGTTGTTCGTCTTTCTGGAGTTTCAATTATTTTTATTCTTACCAACCTGAAAATACTTACTCTTCTTGAAATAGAAACGGGATGACCTACAGAATCACGAACAAAATCGGAACATAATTGTAACCCGAGCCCATTTTTTCAACATAAACAACAAACAAAAAAGTGTTCAATACATTTTTTTTCTTATGCTTAGATTGAGAAAAGTGTCTTTTCTTATGCATAATGAGGCCAAGAGAAGTTCAAAGATTGGTTAAGTATGGATGAGTTCATCATCTGCTTATCTTCTTGAATCATCTTTCTTGTTTAAGTCTCTACTTTTACCTTAAAAATGTATAAATAAACCAGCATTATTAGTTTTCCCTATTGTATAATCCTAAATTATATGTTTCAAAAATATTTTATAAACAATTAATAAAAGTTGTGGGTGGTGCTTCATTTGAATAATTACAACTATTTTGGACACATTTGAACAATGGGCTTACGTAGTTATTGTAAGTTCTTGATCCACTTGGAATGTGGATAGAAAAGGTGTTTGGTTATATAAAGCAAATCGGGACTGTTTTTTCACTAGATTCGGTGAAAACAAAACATTTATGGTTCTATTTTGTTGTTGTTAGGAAAATATGATCATCTTTTTATGATGAAGGGACTGTTGATTCTCGCCCCGTGTCGAGTTCTTATGGAAAAACCTAAAATTAGTTTCAAGATATTAAGGAAAAATTGATAACAAGTATATCCTCAAGTTTTAAAAACGAGCTCGTTCTTTTATTTTTGTTTCACAATTAGTCCCCTAAAGAACAAGTCTGTCTAGAATTTCGCACCTGACCATTATGAAACTTTCCCACTTCAAATTTTCTAGGTGCATGAAACCTAATTTCATAAAATTGGACATGGGAGAAACATCGAGCATGTGATGTTTAGATAGATATTTTGACCGATTAAATAACTATGATGAAATGTTGATGAAGACCAATTTTGCTTCTCTTTAGAAGTTAGAGACCAACTTACTATTTAAATAGTAAATGAAGGCCTATTTTGAGTGGAGCTCTGGTAGTTGTAGTTGTTACGTGAGAGAACAAATTCAAGTAATATCCATTTCGATCATAATTAGTCTTGAAATGAGTCATGAGCGATTGACAAAAAAGAAATCATTTAGCCAGTTTTGAGGACATTGGGTCTTGCAATGTGACATCACATACTAAATGATCTAACAATTTTATATACTCCAAGATCAATTATCTAATACTAGTCTCTCTAAAATCCTACATTTTACATGAAAATGTATTTTCATAAGTTTATTTCAAGGGCCGTTGCCCGTCACTGAGATTTGTGCGAAATTTTAAGTTGGTCAGTAAAGTTTTTTCTGATCCATTTGATCACTAAAGTTTATAACAATTTCATTATTAGTCACTCTATTAGAAAAAAACATATAATCAAAGGTGACACATGCTAGACTTGAGTCGAACCTAAAAGTTAGATCTTCCAATTTTGTGGATTTAAAATAATTTCTTCATATTTGTTTTCTTGACTAAAGCTATAACCTCAAAACCCAACAATCAAATGACAAAAAACGTAATATCCAAAATATTTATATTATAATCAATTATTAAAAACAAAATATATAACTAAAGAGAGAAGAAGATGCTCAATCTAATTAGGGGTTTTTCTATAAATAATTCTTGGTGTACATAATTTTTTGTACGTAAGGGTCTCCACACCTGCACATCCCTTTTGATATTACTAGTTTTTGCCCCGTGCAATGCACGGATTGTGCTATTTTTAAGGTAATATTAGCGTCTTCAATGTTAAGATTAAATGGAAAATTGTATTACAAAATTTTCATACATGCATTTGTATAAAAGAAATAAATTAACAAACAGAAAGACTAAGTTTGTCTCATTTAATTCAACACCATATAATATATTCAAAGACCATTATAATTTCTAGATGTATTCCTAGTCAACAATTGTGGAATTTTTTTTTTTCCATACTACGAAATTTTCTCCTCTTAATTTTAACACTA
>CAIGRB010086022.1:0-30283 GCA_903798255.1 Fraxinus quadrangulata | reverse complement strand
GGAGTGTGGTGTCCGCGCTGTGCGGACACTAGGGGCATGGTGTGCGGACACGGGGATCGACCTGGTGTCCACTAAGTTCAAATTGCAATTAAATCCCGCATTTTTTATTTCAAATAAAAATTAGCAATCACATAATCGAAATTAAAACCAAAAACTCTATTTTATTCATCTTAACTCACTATTCAATGCTCATTTTCTTCTTTGTGAGAAATTGAAGTTCGCAACCTATGTTTCTATTTTGTAGAATTTTATTTTATCTTCTCTGTAATGGAAGATAAATTGAAAATTGGTTCCAAAACAGAAGGCAAGATATAATACTTGTATATATTCATTAATTGAAGCTATAACAATGTTTTATGTTTGAGCGAGTCTTGAATTTGATTTCATTTTCTCATTTTCTCCAAGAAAAACAAATAAATAATCACAGTACTTCAAAAACTCAAAATTTGTTGAGCATTTAAACTCAAATGAAATGTCAATCAATAAAAACACTAACTATATTTGTGTGTGTGTGTGAAAGAGAGATAGTTGAAGTGCATATGAAGTATCAAAAATTAACAAAATTTTCATAATTTATTTATTTGTTTTATTATCGTTATGCAAATGGTCTACCGTTTTGAAATGGGGATCGATCTATCGAGGTCGCGGAGGTCGAGACGGCAGCAGGAGTTTGGGAGAGCAACGCCCAGAAATGAGAGGGTCGAGGGGCAGCGCCTTCGTGGGGATTCGAGGGCGTTGGATCGACTGACCATTCATGTCGCGGGGGTCTAGAGGGCAGCGCCCCTCGTGGGTTCCGAGGCAACGCCCTCGACGGGGATCGACCGACCGATTAGGTCGATATGGCAGCGCCCATCGTGGGATTTTCATGTATGTATGGAATTGAATGTTTTCTAATATTTTTTAATTAAATTATTAATAATTGGAATTGTATTTAGTTTGTGTAAAATGTAATTAAGTAGGAAAAAAATCCCGGAGATGCGCGGAGACACGAAAAAAAAAATCTTGTCTCTACACAGAGTTTGTGTAAAATGTAATTAAGTAGGAAAAAAATCTCGGAAACAACGCGGAGACATGAAAAAAAATTCGTGTCTCCTCGCTGTGCGGAGACATGGACAAGGCTTGTCTCCGCACATTGCGGAGACACGCACCATGTCTCTGCACGGTGCAGAGACAAGCCTTCCTTTTTTTTTTTTAACTTCATTGTGTACTCTGTTAATCATTAGTGCCTCTTCCTTCTGGCCCTCCTTTCAATTTCTTGTAAGTCTAATTGCATAGCATAAAACTTTGAAGTTCACAGCCTTTATAAATTAATCAATCTAATCGTCTAGTGCTAAATTTTTTTTGTTTTTCCTCTGATTTTTTATGCAGAAATTGGATTATGGGATTTACAGTTACAGTAGTTCTACCTTTCTTCAACCATAAATGGAGATCATTAATGAAACTCAAAAGTAAGTATCAAGAAATATTCTAAATCTTTATATGCATTTTCTGTATAGGATTATAGTAAAAAACATAATAAAAAGAATTTTAAGTAATTTTATTTGTTAATATTATTTTATCCTCTCTAACAAACATGTCGTGTAATTTGTTTTTAATGTGCAAACGAGATTAAAATCACGGTGGAGACAAAACGTTGTGTATGCAGTAGAAAAGGTGGCTGAAGAGGTGGAGAAAGTGGCGGAAGGCATAGCGGATGATCTTCCCGAAGGTGAAAACTGAGAAATATGGTAAATTTTGTTGAACATATAGCTGAAGAAGTTGGCCATTTCTACAACCTCACAACCACCTATCGCCGCCATGCCTCTACCACTGACGACAGCGGTTCCTACAACATTCATGCAAACACAATGTCCGCACTGCTGTCTAGGATAATTTTTTTTTACCGACATTCAAAGTCAATAATTGTAGGAATTTTTTTTTTCTTAGATATTTATGGATGAATAGTGCATAATCCAGTTAATGAATAGTGACAAACCAGTTTAAGTGTGAAATAAAAGGTGCAAAAATGAACAGTATTTTGATCATCTTCTCTTTTAATATTATAGTGATTTGGTAATTCAATAATCAATCTCAAATTAAAAGTCAATCTGTGACAGAGCGAAGATTTTTTATTGGGGGCACTACGCGGTCGACGGTGCTACAACAAACGAAGGTGCTAGGTCGCGGCACATCAACAAATCAAAGACCAACATTTGAAGATAATAATAGAGCTATCAGGGGAAAAAAGAATCAACATTTTATTTTAAAAAATTTAAGTTTTGTTTACACAGAAAATTGGAAAATTTTGGAAACTAAAAGATTATAGGTGTTGAACTGGTCTACTCATTTCAAGTGTATAGTTGGTGTTGTGGTGCAATTTGGAGATACAGCTTTCCCAAAATAACGTAGAATTTGGACGAAAATGAAGGATTGGTTGATCATTCTGAACCTGTAACACAATCAAAGACTACCAGTTGTAGGTGAAACTTACACACAAGAATGAACAAGAAGAATCCAAGTTAGTGACGAAAATTATCGAGTTAAAAAATCACATAATGGCAACGCCTTCGACGGGGATCGAACGACCGATCAGGTCGATATGGCAGCGCCCCTCGTGAGATTTTCATGTATGTATGGAATTGAATATTTTCTAATATTTTTTAATTAAATTATTAAAAATTGAAATTGTATTTAGCTTGTGTAAAATGTAATTAAGTAGGAAAAAAAATCTCGGAGACGCGCGGAGACACGAAAAAAAAATCGTGTCTCTGCGCAGAACTTGTGTAAAATGTAATTAAGTAGGAAAAAAAATCCTGGAAACAACGCGGAGACACGAAAAAAAACCAGGACAAGGCTTGTGCGGAGACACGCACCATGTCTCCGCACGGTGCGGAGACAAGCCCCTCTAACCTCATTGTGTACTCTGTTAATCAATAGTGCCTCTTCCTTCCGACCCTTCTTTCAATTTCTTGTAAGTCTAATTGCATAGCATAAAACTTTGAAATTCACAACCTTTATAAATTAATCAATCTAATCGTCTAGTGCTAAAATTGTTTTATTTTTCCTCTGATTTTTTATATAGAAATTGGATTCTGGAATTTGCAGTTACAGTAGTTCTACCTTTCTTCAGCCATAAATAGGGGTCATTAATGAAACTCAAAAGTAAGTGTCAAGAAATATTCTAAATCTTCATGTGCATTTTCTATATAAGATTATAGTCGAAAACATTATGAAAAAAATTTTAAGTTATTTTATTTGTTAATATTATTTTATCCTCCCTAACAAACATGTCGTGTAATTTATTTTTAATGTGCAAACAACATTAAAATCACGGTGGAGACAAAACGTTGTGGATGCAGTAGAAAAGGTGGAGAAAGTAGCGGAGGACACAGCGGATGATCTTCCCGAATGTGGAAAACTGAGAAATATGGTGAATTTTGTTAAACATATGACTGAAGAAGTTAGTCATTTCTGCAACCTCAAAACCACCAATCGCCGCCATGCCTCTACCACTGACGGCGACGGTTTCTCCAGCATTCATGCAAACACAGTGTCCGCACTGCTATCTATGATTTTTTTTTTTTTTACCGACATTCAAAGTCAACAATTGTAGGAATTTTTTTTCCTCTCATATTTATGGATAAATAGTGCACAATACAGTTAATAAATAGTGACAAACCAGTTTAGGTGTGAAATGAAATGTGCAAAAATAAACAGTATTTTGGTCATCTTCTCTTTTAATATAGTATTGATTTGGTAATTCAATAATCAATCTCAAATTAAAAGTCAATCTGTGACAGAGCGAAGATTTTTTATTGGGGGCACTACGCGGTCGACGGTGCTACAACAAACGAAGGTGCTAGGTAGCGGCACATCAACAAATCAAAGACCAACATTTGAAGATAATAATAGAGCTATCAGGGGAAAATAAAGTAATCAACATTTTATTTTAAAAAATTTAAGTTTTGTTTACACAGAAAATTGGAAAATTTTGGAAACTAAAAGATTATAGGTGGTGTTAAGAAATAAGTGGTCTATTCATTTCAAGTGTATAGTTGGTGTTGTGGTGCAATTTGGAGATACAGCTTTCCCAAAATAACGTAGAATTTGGACGAAAATGAAGGATTGGTTGATCATTCTGAACCTGTAACACAATCAAAGACTCGCAGTTGTACGTGAAACTTACACCCAAGAATGCACAAGAAGAATCCAAGTTCGTGACGAACGACTACTTAAATTGTGTACTCCACCCCCGCCTCAAAATTATCGAGTTAAAAAATCACATAAACTATACAAATTTACGAATTACACCCAGCATATGACTGATTCTAAGCTGTACAAATTGCAGAATCTCAATCAAACTGCTCATGCCTTCAACTTAAAACTTTATTTAAGATACTTCTGTTTGAATAATTAGCAAAATAGTACCTGGATAACGTTCCAATTGCAAAAACGAACTGTCTTAAAACTCGTCAAAGGAAATTATATACTGAGAACTTATACACGTGCATATTCTTTCTTCTGTACATTATTAAGAAGCAATAAACACACCTAGGTCTTCATCTGTGTTAAAGGCATTTCAGCTAATTAGATGCGATACTGATCCCTTATATAGAATGTTCAACCAGCATTAACGAATAGAAATTGACCCTGCTGGAAAATATCTCTAGCTGTAATTATGCAAGTGAATGCTAGAATATTAAGCTACAAGAAAGATTCTTGCATGCTCAACAAGTTTCTATGTAAAGTTATGGGAATCATCCTTAGTACAAATTTTGTCTAAATTGCCCAAAATGCTCAAAAGCTATGACAGGTTATATATACTTATATTTGCAATGAGTCCTGAAAAACCTGCAACTGAATTTTTATACTATACTTCAACATATGCTGAGAGATAAAGATAATGAATCAGATTTGCATACAAGAAATTTGATTCTAGAAAAAGCTAATATATTGGGTTTGCATACAAGATATTGGCTTCATAGTCAGTAGTCATCATCTGAGAATAGCCATACTTGTCTAAGAATGTAAGATACCCGAAAAGTTTCCTAACCACAGAATGAAAAGCCAATTTGCCCCTTGATCCACGCATTCACCCCTCCACTGGCAATCTTTACATTTTTCTTTTCCCTATCTTAAATGAGAACTGGCACCTGGGGGCCGGAACTTGCCCCAAAATTACACAAAAAAATACATTCAAGAAGATATCAAAAGTCTGCATGCTACAAATATACACTTGGGTCTCCCAAAATTTTCAGCCTGGCAAACCAACACAACACACGAATTCTGGACAGATTCCTACCTACCCAACCAATTAAAATCAGAACGTGATAAAATTGTAGATATATTCATCATCAACTTCATCGTGAGAGTGAAACCAGAAAATCAGGATGACCCAAAAACTCTAAAATTCCATTCATCTCTCAATTTTTTCACTATACCATTACACATGGAGTCGCAAAATCGAATTTATACAATGACAAATTCACATGAACTTCAATCAAATATTGATACACAAGTTTTGCTACCTCGTCATTTCACAATGCAAAAAGGAAATTAACGTGCTAACTGAAAAGGTAAAGTATACCCACTATTGCCATATTCTACAGACTAATACACCTTTTCAATGCAAAAGTTCAAAACTGTACCTGGCATTAAGATCATCAACGGAGCGAGAAGCAATTCCCACACCACTCCTCTCAGTCTTCCTCTTCTCGTAATCCAAGTCATCTGTAGGCAGCTCATATCTACAAACTGGGCAAGTATTCCTAATTGTGAGCCATGGCACAA
Organism: Fraxinus quadrangulata; assembly: GCA_903798255.1. Classification (NCBI taxonomy): domain Eukaryota; kingdom Viridiplantae; phylum Streptophyta; class Magnoliopsida; order Lamiales; family Oleaceae; genus Fraxinus; species Fraxinus quadrangulata. The sequence continues at coordinate 24,514 of CAIGRB010086022.1, read as the reverse complement.
TGCAGTCCCCATGATAAAGATGACAACAAGGCATTCTAATCACCTTCTCCCCAATCAAAACATCGTCCTTACAAATGGTGCAGACAACCGTGTCATTATTTTCCCCCGTTTCCTTTTTTGTCAACTCCACCAAAGGTAGATTCTCTACCACGGATTTCCCAGCAGGTGGACTACCCTTCCAAGCATTCTCATTCTCCACTAGTTGCCCGAAAAGGGTACCATATTCAACAGTCAAGATATAGTCTTCTGAGAGATCAAGGTGAGGAACTTCATTCCAATTATTAGGTTCGTCCTGGCTCTCGAAGTCAAAATTCCTGTCCAAATTATTCACTGCCAAGAGCACTTCCCACTCAATATTCCGCTCTCCTCCTCCTCCTCCTCTCCCATCACCTAACTGTAGATTTTCATCTTCGGAGGATGAAAAATCTGAGGAAACTGAGATTTCCTCAATTCTATCAATCACAGAATTCAAAATTTCGCTTTCATCAGATTGGATTCTCTCATTTACCTCCTCCCATTCAAACTCTTCCCTTTCATTTTCATTAATGAGATAATTAACCCCAAATCCATCAAAATTGTCATCATTATCAATAAACCCTGAATTTACCTCGAATTCCTCGGAATCAGACTCCGAATCCATACCAACAACCCTAAGTCCCACTGGCGGGGAAACCTCCGCTGCTGACACGAGACCTGGACCAAACCCGAGTTCCATGCCTAGATCCTCCGAGAGACCCGAATCAAACTCCCAAATCGGGTGGTCCCGAAAATGGGCTTCACGAGACTCGAACAGATCGGTAACAAAATTCATCTCCTCCTCATATTCCCCTCCTCCACAGAAAAAGCAATTCGGGTCCGCCAATGAATCCGCATATTCAGAAACCGAATTTTCGGATTCTATATTTAAATCAAACCCGAAATTGAAGTTATTGTCGTAATCATCAGGTATGATGAAAGAGGGGTTCGCGTTATTGGGAGGGGATAATGAATCCAAATCGATGACAAATGGACTGTGCGCAGAGATTTCTTCTTCTTCATGGGGCCCAGTGGTGGGGTTGGCAATTGGGATTCTGGTTTGCTGTTGCTGCGGTGGTTGGGGGTGGTTGAAGCGGTGGAGGTTTGATACCTCCGCCATGACAAAAATGAAGAGAAAATGAAGCGTAATTTTACTCTGACGTTAAATTTATTTGTTTCGTGTAGGATATTTTCCTTTTATGGTTTTCTTGACGACGTCGTATAACGGAACCGGGTTTGGGAGCGAGTTTTTTTCAGTCTTTTTAAGCTATTCTCTTCCCCATTTTAATTTATGAGAGCAATAATTTTTTTTTCCTTCAATTTGTTTTGTTTACATTGGAATATCAAGGTATTAATTAAACTAGATATAGATGTAAAAATTGAGCAAGTTTAAGAAGAGTTTGAGATTAAACCCCTATTTGGTACCGATTGAAATCTAGATTGTACGCTCCTTTTGGTGGCCATTTTTCCCCAAAAGAATGCATTCTCACATCACATCAACCCTGATTGCTACAATGACCATGTTCTCATTTGAAATTGAGTTTATTCCAGATTTCATTTTTGCCCTTCTAACCTCTTTTCCACAACGTTTGGACAGTCTTTGACAACGATTGACGAACCAAGATCACGAACGTCATCCATCTGTGGGATTATGAAATGGAGTTTTAAAAAAAACCAACAGAACGGAATCGACAGCGAAGGTTCGTAGTATTGACCTGATTGGAGAATGGGTCCATGGGTTGGAAGAAAGGGTTGAAGAGGCGGTGGTAGTGAGATTGCAGTCGAACTGGTCAACTTTACGAGGGCGCACACCAGTTGAGAGCCGATCATAATTTTCGTCGTGAAATGGGTCCTCTTTTCACTGCCGTGAGTGTTTCGAAGCCCGTAATCTACAGCGAAATGGTTGCCAGTTGAAGATCTACTCCCGACGAAGTATGGTTTAGGATGAGAGAAGTCGCCGACTAATGATCGAGGGCTCTGCAAGACGGAGATTACACTGTTGAATACAAGGATGTGAGGGGAGCTGAGCAAGATTTGTTCAAGGGAAAGTGTCGGCCAATATGGTTTGGGTAAATGGTAAAGGTGGGAATTGATGTTTCTTATGTCACGATTTGTACAGTAAATAGGTAGCGTGTTGTTAGGTTAGAACTGTTGTAAAGTTCGGATTTATGCTACAAATCAAGCAAAAATGTGGTCAAAACTAGAGATAAATTTAAGTCAAAGTTAACCATTCATTTCATAACCACATATTTTATGGGTTCCACAATTTTTCAATAATACATTTCATCAATTTCTATCAAAATCTACTAAAAATCTGATTTTAATCCCCATAAAAAAAGGTCTAAGTAGAGTTGTTTTGTATAATTATTTGAGTTTTATTTTATAACTTACTTTAATATGAAAATAATTTAGTGAAAGTTACCCACAAAATATTTACACACAATCGTTGACAAGTGGCATTCTTTACAACATATTGCATGGAATTGTTTTCGATTCACCAACAATTGGCGTTTTTGACAATACGTTGGATGTAATTGTTATTGGTTCATCAATAGCCGAATTTTTGACGAAACGTTGCATGTAATTGTAGTCATAATCATTGAAAGTGGCATTCTTGACAACATATTGCATGGAATTGTTGTCAGTTCATTGACAACTAGCATTTTTTACGATACATTACCTGTAATTGTTGTCAGTTAATCAACATATGACGTTCTTGACGACACGTTACGTGTAATTGTGTCCGACCTGACAATATCTAGTAGCAACAATAGATGCTAATGACATTTTTAGAAGTTGAGATGAGAATAATAGTATTTATTATACCTTATCACACATTTTTTCAATGCATTAATTTAAATCTTGTATTAGAACCATCAACATGCAGAGTTCGCACAAAAAAAATCTATTCAAAGTGTGGAAACATTAAGGATTCTAGGTTGATGTTTGACAAATCACTAAATCGGGATCTTATTACATGGAATGCTGTAGTTTGTGCCTATCCTAATCATGGTCTAGGTAAAGAAGCTTTACTAACTTTTGAGAAAATGCAGCTCCAGAACATGAGACCAAATGCTTGTGCACATATTTGTCTTGTTGAAAGAAGGTTGTTCTACTTCAACTCAATGCAAACTGACTATGGATTAGATCCACAGTTGGGACATTACTCATCTATGGTGGATATGCTCAGTAAATCAGGTCAAGTTACAGATGCTCTGACGCTTATTGAAGAAATGCTTTTCCAGGCGGATGATGTAATTTGGAGTTTCTTAGTATTTGCAAGATGCACGGGAATGTCAAGGTGGCAGAAAAAGCTGCAAGTTCTCTTCTGCAATTAGACCCTGAGGACTCTTCAGCCTATGTTCTCTATTGAATATTTATGCTGATGTAGCGATTTGAACTCTGGTTTCAAATTTGAGGAAAGTGATGAGGTATAGTAGGCCGAAAAAAGAACCAGGCTGCAGCTGGATTGAGATATATCAATGAAATCAACATATCTAGGTTCTGAGGAAAGTGATAACATATACAAGATGAAATCAACAAATTCAAGATGTAAAGAGATATACGAGAACCTGGATATGTTAATTTGTGAGATGAGATGGGCCGATTATGCGTCTGATAGCAAGCTTATCCTATGTGATGCAGGGACAGAAGATGGGCAGCAAGAACCACATCCTCTATATGCAGTCTCTTGTTTTTGAAACATCCTAACAAAGTTAACTCTGATATTCCTTTTCCATTATGTTAAGATCCTATTGCTTCTCCCTCCGATAAGGATGAAGTTTGACTTGGATTATCTTGGTCAATTCAGATTATTAGTCATGTTATGCTCATTTAAAGTTATGTGCCAAATGGATGTTAATGATGCTTGGTAGCTTCTGAATAACACTCGATTCATGATTATTCATATAGCACCCAACCACTTATTTTTTGCATCTCGAAGCAGGCTTAGAAGTTGCCTTTTATCAAGATTTACAGCTGCAGTTTTCGAATTAAGAGGAGAGAAAATAAGCCATTCTAGAGTAAAGACAGTAAAGCTACCACAATTAGATCCAGTATCGAAGAAGTCCTTATTACATGTTGATTGCTTCTCTGATTGGGTTAATATTTTGCTGACACATCCAGACATCATGAACTACAATCTGAATGTTGTGATTGTGGATTGGACACTCCAAAATCAAGTTTTCTGATTCGTGATTTCGGCCAGTGATTTGGTGAGGTGCCAATCTCCCTATGGTTTATACCTAGTATTTGAATGACTATATTTGAGGTTGAATTGTATGCCAAGAGTATCATATTGTGTTTTAATGACTAGTAACTATTATTTGCCTCTATTTATACTGTATTCTCCTGGTGCTCCTCTATGATTTTTCCCCGTGTTGGGGTTTCCATGTGAATCTTTTGCGTCTTTTTTATTTTTTTGTTGATATTATTTAATCTTTTATTTGTTTGGCCTGTTTTAGTACACCAGGGAGGATTTGTTCTTGATGAATGGATCGCGATGTCCCCGCAAGATGGTGATTCATTTGATCAAATCAATCTTGAAATCCGTGTGCTCATTTTTTTTAAGTATTGAAATCCGCATGCTCATTTTTTTTAGTCTTAATCGGATCGAATTGCTTAATGACTCTGATATCATGTTAAGATTTAAAATTTCATCTTAAAATGTTAACCTTATTAAAAGGGATAACCCAATCCTTTATAAGTTAATCTATATTTTCATTTTTATTCAATGTAGGATTTTTATCCCTTAAAACAAAGCAGAAAGAGATACATGGAGGAATGTTTCTTTTAGAAATTCAGAGGCATTTTCTTGAAAAACTTGGCAGTGGGAAGAACCTACTTGTAAGAACCTATATTTTCATCTTCACAATCTAAAGACTTGATTCTTGAAGATTAAATGTAGAGTTTGATTTAAACTAGGTTCTATTAGTTTTACTCCACTAGAATTTTATTATACTCAGTAGTTATTTGTTAGAAATACCTGTAAATTCTTTTTCTATAAAAGGGAACGCAGGTTTTTCATTTTATTTCCAACATTTTTATTGAATTATCAATCAATTATGATTTTCCTACTACATTCTTCTCTCTATATCTTTCTGTCCCCTCTCTTTCTTACTCTTCTCTATCATTTTCTTTCTCTGCGAGTCGTGGCTCAACACGCATTTATGAACCTTGTGTTTGTCTCTGTGTTTTCATTTTAACCAAAATTAGGTCATGTAGGAAACACCATTCTGCCACTCCCAAGGTACCAAACCCATCTTTGCTTCCTCTAGTTTTGACTTTTTTCCCCTTGCCTGGATCTTTCTACTTCTGGGGGTTGGAGTGAGGAGGTCCCATAAAAACCAAAAAACTCGTGGCAAGAGACACTTTCTTCATAATAAACTTAGGGCATTGATGTTAAACTTATTGTAAGAACCTATTATCTATCATTACAACAGAGGAGTCACAAGAAATTACAGCCTTTCCATTACAACATTCTCACATAGACAAGCACAATTGGCACAAGAGCAGACATACAAATAAAAATTTAGCAAATACATCTAATATGCCTCAAGCAATCTATATATCCATCAATCCATATTTATGGTGTTTGATGATTCATAATGACCTGTTAGGCCACAATCAGGGCTCCAAAGAAAGGTGCATCCATGTCATGCCTAGCAAACATAAAGAATTCCTTCAAATCCATCTAAACTCTGAACTATTTCCTACATATTTAAACATTAAACCTGAATACTGATAACCACGTATATAAACTGAAGCGCCTACCTCGTAACTGGTAGCTGAAGGCTTACTTTTTTTCTCAGTAGTTCGGTTAGTGGAAGTTTCTTTCTCGGACTCATTCTCAGAGGACATAACTTATTTGACAATTCCTTTGGCATCATTCCTCGGAAACATAGTAGGTATCCTTGTTCATTTGTGAAAATGCTTTACTGCAAATTTTTTCTCCTTTTTTAATGATGATATCTGCATACGCATCGGCATTGCACAGAATTCTTAGTGTAAATAGATGACATATGGTGAAGCAATCAAAATTACTATCTTTTAGTAAGAATGCCTTACAATTCATATGAAAATGACAAATTTTAAAATACTTCATCAGAAATCAAATCCACGCACATATAGCTCCTTCTGGTTGGGTGAGGGAGGAGGAATTAGGGATGGAGAAAACAAAAATTATATGCAAATTATCAAATCCTAGGAATTAAAATATAGCTGAAAAACCAGAACTCATTCTACAATAAGAAAGAGACGAGGCTTTGCTAAACATTTTTTTAATACATGACATTTCTTCAAATCTTGACAGATAACTTAGGATATGAATTGACTTCAATGCGAATGAACTTCAAATTACTAAATGGCCTTCAGTGACAAGATTTGTTATGCAGGATAGCAAACTTGAAACTCCTTAAGATTGCTTGAACCTTAAGAATAAAAGGGAGGAAAAAGAAAGAAAGAAAGAAATAAATATGTTACTTAGCACCAAAAGTTTATGAGGATAGTCAAGTAGTAACCAAGCTTATTATTGTCAAAAGTATGAATGATAAAGTGGTAGAGCGACCTTCTTATTAAGGTAGTGTCTTGAGCCAAATCCAATACTAAATCTGCTATTAATTTGGTCCGAATGCTTTTACCTTGCATTCTTCGTTTTTTCTCCTCAGCCTGACGAAAAGATGCTTCCAAGCACTCCATTCTACCGCTTTGATAACTTATTACTTCTAAGTTTGCAAGTGTATTCTGGCAATACGGTGCGTTTCTCTTTGGTTCTCTCAGTCTGACTTTCAGCTTTTGAAACCTTAGATTGCAGATCGTCAATCAAATTTTCCATATCCTTAATGGTGTTCTCAGAGTTCTGCAATTTAGATTTCAACTCTCCTTCTCTCTGAACGGAACCATCCAAATTAAATTGTATCATCTGGATTCGTCTCAATAGTTCTTTTGAAATTCCCAAAAGAATTTCTGCAGTATATTCTGCTTCAAACAATCTTTCACAGGTAACTTCAGATTCTTCCACAATGTAGTGAACTTCTTGTTGCAGCCTGAGTTTTAATTCTTCTTCAGTTTCTCTTGACTCGGTTAGCTTCTTCTCAAGTTCTAATTCTCTAGCCAAAGACCTCTCCAGCATCCTCAAAATATACCTCTGCTCTTCTGCAGTTTGCATTTTAATACTTGTATTCAGATTTAAAAGATGACCATTTTCAATACTTGCAACCTCCTCGCCATCTTTCCCTGTCAAGATGCTTTGTTTTAATATTAAATAAGGCAGTTAATTATAATTTTGTAATAACCTGAAGATGGGAAATTCAGATTTAATGTTCTCGTAGATGCAGGTATAACCAAAAATAAAAAATAAAAAAATTTAAGAATTAATAAAGGTTTCAAATACATGAACTTACAGTTTTCGTCTCCTACAGTGGTCAAGATCCTCTGGAAGTTGGCAGACTGCACCTTTATTTCAGATACCTGCTCAAATGACTGCTTCAAGGATTCCTCACAATCTTTCATATTTTCTTCCGTTTCCTTAAAAGCTACTCCAAGATGCTCAAATGAAGACATAATCCCATGGAAACTAAGAATCTCTGTCCGAAGGGTGAACAGAAAACTGTCCAGTTCTCTGACCTGAGAGTCCAAAATCCCAGATAAAAGATCAAATTCTAATGCTTTCTCAACACAACCATCCGACGCACATTCTTCCACTATAACAAAAGTCTCAAAATCATGTTCTCTTGCTACCACATGTAAAACGAGTATGTCCAAGTTAACCAACTTCTCAGCGGAACGCGCTAAATCTAGTTTAACCCTTGTTAGAATTCTGGTTGCACTTTCTACTTCTCGTGTAATGTCTCCACCTGCCTCCATTTCACCAGCACTAAAATGTTCATTAGAAGCTAATCCATATGTAATGGTATCAGCATCCATTTCAAGTATTGTACTATAAAATATTGAAAATTTATTCCATCCTCCCCAACCAAAAACACTCGGAAAATAGAAAATTATTGTAATCAACCATTCTTCTCTTCATCAAATCTGAAAACCAGTTTCAATAAATCCTGCTTCTCACACCGGGAAAAGATGACCTGTTATTATTCACGTTTGTGTCAGAGACACATCGAGAGAGAAATAAATCATATAAAAAATGATAATCGAAAAACCAATTGATTCAAATTTATCTATAAATATGGATTAATTGAATAAAATCTGTATAGCCAGCCATAGTTTTCAATTAACTATAGGCCTATAATTTCCTCATCTTCTTCTGTAGCATCACCGCCTACAAAGATTTCCACACTCATACAAGACTGTCAATTCTCATAACATCAGAAGTTCAAAATCTCAAATGTCAATAACATAAAGCCTATTATAGCATCAGAATCTCTTCACATCGATAGACATTATCACATCAGTTTAAAATAGATCAAATCATCTAAAGACGATAACAGAAGAACGAATTTCCATATACCATAAAACGTGAAAAAAAAAAAAAAAAATTATATCAGAATCATAAACTTAAAAAGGTCTATTTTCCAGATTTGAAGAAAAGAATTCGCGAATTAAAATTATCTAACAAATCGAAAATGTTGGAATAAAATCATACCCGTTAAAATTTCGCGGGTTCAAGAGTGTGTGAATTAATTTTTGTTTTTTTATATGTTTGAATAGATTCATAATTATATTTTTTTCCTCATGAATAAATTTACTTCCCAACTTCTAACAGACAATAACGAACCTGGTGAGTGACTCGCTGACTCAGCGATCTTCTACTGTGTGCCATGCACGTGATTTTTCGTTGAACTTGTGTTAACTGGGCTGGGCTTAAGTTGTGTCAATCATTAAGGCTGAAAGCCCAATTTTCCAGTCCGGTTTCTCAAGTGATCCGTTTCGGGCCCTAGCGTTCCGAGGAGAAAAATAAATTATGGGAAAAATTCATTTCTCCTACTTTTACTATATACTATTTCAAAAATAAGAAAATAATTTTCAAAATTCTAAAATCAAATATTTCAAATATACATACACTTGTATATGTATATATAAAAGATATGAAATATATATATCAGGTTCCCAAAAAAAAAGGCGTGACTTTCATGAATGTCGGATTATCTGATTTACCTCCCCAAAATACAATACCTTACGTAGCCAGTGATTAAATGCCACAGAGATCTGAAACTGCCTTTCTACAGCCACCAGAAATCATTGAGGCAACGTTACTCGAAAATTTCAGCTCACGATTCGAATAATACAGTGAGATTATAGCCACCACGAAATCGGACAATTCATGAAACAAATTCCACTACGTCAATTGTCTACTAAATCGGTAGATTCGTACAGATCGGGTATGTAATTCCAAATCAATTAATTACATGTTCGTGTAACGTCACAATGTTCTTATCAATAGTAGATGAATTTATGTATTTGAAATTCTGAGAATTGACATTAATAAACCAACTGACGACGCCTTTTTTTTTTATGAATGATTGATCAGGATTTAGTGTCTTCTATTTGAACAAATCCATCGAGTGAAGTCGATGAAGACTTCTAGGATTGACAGTGATTATGTTGTGACTAGTATCATTAATCTGTGACCATGTTTGCTTCATGAAAAAAACTGAAATCATAATATGTGACCTGCATTTTAAAAAAATCGTGTCGTGCTTTAGTTCTAGCTTAGATCGAGGTCAGTGACCTGTTCACCAATGTGCTTCGAATCTTCTAATATGTCCATGACCATTATTGTTCAGGTTGAATTCATAATATATGACCTGCAATTTTAAAAATATAAAAATGTGACCTTCAGATGTACAATATGTGACCATGACTAATAAAGTGTGACGTGTTTTTAATTGTTACAATGAGTTGATTTCTTTTGCAGAAATGGAATACAATCATGTTTGTTTGATTAATGGATCACAGCTAACACTGGTGTTGATTGATCGTAATTGCGGGTATGCGAAGCTTCTGGATACAGTTATGATAGAGTTTAGGTTGGATCCTTCTAAGGTCGCAGTCACAATGAGTTATGAGTTGGTTAGCGGTCTGCCTCCAGTCACAATCAAGAGTGACAATAATGTGTTGTCATACATTGTGTTGAAGAATATGCATCAGGAGCCTGCCAAGTATCCCATTTAAATAGAGGTCACAGCTACAGAATGCGTCAAACAGTGTATCACAGTACCAATTTGTGTACAATCTAATGAAAAGGAATTCTCGTTGCTAGATATGTCAACAAATATATGTGGATCAATAAAAGAACCATCACGTCACGATTTCAAACATGTGGTCACTGTTGTATCAGTAGTTGACTTTAGAGAACTGGAGAAATGAGTGGTTTTCCGTAATAAGGAGATTTTGAAGCTGAGCTTGTCCTTATATGCAATCCAAAATATGTTTGAATTTGTAGTTGTTCGGTCAGACAAGAAAGACTACCTTGCGAAGTGTAGTCATGACGAGTGTGATTGGATATGCAAAGCATCAAAACTGGCCAAAACAGAGATGTTTAAAATTAGGAACATTGCACAAGGTCACATGTGTTCTTCGAACATTGTATTATGTACTCATAGGCAAGTGACAAAGTCAATTGTGTCATATTGCATCAAATACAAATTCACATCATCGCGCACCATATACACTCCAAATGATATACGTAATGACAAGTTGCATACATATGGAATATCTTTGAACTATGTGAAGGCTTGGAGATCTCGTGAGGAAACTTTGAAAATGATTAGAGGTGATCCTACAGATTCATTTAGTCAGATCCCAAGATTCTTTTCAATGTTGCAGCAAACAAATCCTGGGACGGTCACAGGAATACAGCTTGATGGTCACAATAGGTTCAAATATTGCTTGATGGCATTCGGTGCATCAATACAGCTATGGAAACAATCTAAATAGAAATTATGGTGGGACTCTGTTCACAGCATGTACACGGGATGCAAATAACAGCATACTCATACTCGCTTTCGGGATTGGTGATAATGAGAATGACAGATCTTGGTCGTGATTTTTTGAAAACTTGAGGAAGTCATATGGGGATGGAGAAGGGTTATGTTTTATATCGAATCATCACAATAGTATCAAGAACGCAATTGAAAATGTATATCCTGGAGCATGTCATGGGATCTGATCATATCATCTCCTACAAAATCTGAAAACACACTATGGAAGATCGGGTCACAACATAACGCAAGCATTCAATTCAAAAGTTCACGCTTACACCTTATCAGAATACGAATATAACATGCAACAACCCTAACGCAATTAATAAGAAGATAAGGGGTTACCTGGTATGTAAAGTATGTGACTAGAGCATCATGTTTTTTATTGTAGGATGGTGTTGGGCCTGAGAAATTGTCACGATTTCACATGCCCAAGAATAGATATTCCACAATGACATCGAATATAGTAGAGTCAGTTAATGCGGTCACAAAGTCTACCAAGAACTACCCTCTCATAGCTTTGTTGGAGTCATTGCGTGAAACAACACAATCTTGGTTCTGCAAACATAGGGAGACCGCGCAAAGCACTTTCACAACCTTGACGAATAAGTACGAAAGATAGTTAAGGGAAATAAGCATATATATGAGAAACATGAGGGTAATCTCTCCGTTTGTGACCTGAATGTCATATTTGTGAACCATCTCATCTGACCTGTGACCTAACACATTTTTCCCGTTTGTTTCTGTAACTTGTTGTTTACATGACTTTGATCGTTAATTGCAGGTTTCTCCTGTAAATGAGGCAACATTTTCAGTTACTTGTGAAAGTTCATCTTTCGTTGTTGATATAGAACAACGTACTTGCACAAGTAGGATGCTTCAAGTTGATCAACTACCATGTCCACATACATTGGCTGTCATTGCAAGCATGAAGATAGAACCATATGAGTTCTGTTCATATTATTACACAAGAGAAGCATACCGGAATACTTACCAAGCAAGCATTTTCCCTGTTGGAAATCCACAGGAATGGATAGTGCCCAAAGATTTACAAGACAATATTGTATTAGCACCTAATCAAAAGAGAAGCTGTGGAAGGCCTACTGAGAAGAGATTCAGATCAGCAAGTGAATCGAGCATAACTTTCAAATGCGGACGATGTGGTGAAACTAGTCACAACCGTAGAACGTGCACCAACTTGGTTCCGTTAAGTCAAAGTCAATCGAAAAACAAAGGAACAAAAAAGGAAGTCAAACGATGATAGATAATGACCATAATTCAATGAATTGATTCTTTTCTCGTTCAATTTTCGTATGCAATACCTTAAAGAACGAATATATTCATTCCAACAACATGTTTATTTTTACACTCTTCTTGTTACAAATGTTGTGACCATTGAACAACTACGGCATGTGGTGACCATTTGAAATTTACTTGTGTGGCCATTAACCAAAAATGTGAGATGTGCACAAAATCCTGTGACTTGTGTTGTGACCATTTGAAATTGATATGTGACTATTAATAAAAATCTGAGATATGTGCCTTATCATGTTATCAATCATTATGCACAGTCACGTAAGCTGTGACCTGTGTTGTGACATTTGAAGTCATAAGTTGTGACCGTTAAAAATATTCCACAAAAATCTGTGACATGTGCTGTGATCATTGTGAAAGTAACATGTGACCTAAAAAATTAAGCTGTGACCATGATTTGAAGTCCAGACAACAACATTGAACAACTAAAGGATCTGATTAAATGCAACTGATTAACATCCCAAGTCAACAGATTAAGATCCCAACTAATAACTACAAAATATACTCCAGTTTCCCATCTATTACATGTTCATATTTAATATTGAGACTGCATTTCGATCGTTACTCTATGTCAATACTTGCTCCTCCAGTTTGATGCGCCTTCTTACTGGCCTTTTTGATTTTTCGATGTTTAAATAGCAAGGATACTATATCCAGCCGTGCTCTTCCCGCATCAAATTTCATCGGCATAATCTTATATCATTATGTAGCATGTATTCAGTATATTTCACCACGTATATGCCACAGTCATGTCTGAAAAGGAAACAACGGAATATTAATATATAACTCCAACTAATAATGGTGGTACCGTTAATGTGGATGTCACAAACTTATCAATTTTTCTGTTGCGGAAGTGAGAAATCAAGCATCCCGTTCAATTCAACCAAATATTTCCAAATTTCAATAGCTTTCATGAGGTGTGGGATAATTTTCACATATGGTTCAATACCAACAAGGACCGTGACATCCTTGTATGACTTCCTAGAGGAGTTGAATACAAGTAACATTTGCTTCTTTATGTTGAGCACTATAAGCATCCAATGTGCTTTATTGGTATGCATTATTGGCAAAAAGACAAGGTTCACGTCAGCCCAGTGAGTGCTCAACGGGATGCGTGCACCTGTAATGTCGCCAATTAGTCGTGAATCGATGGCAACTACACTTGGATCTTGCTTGAACGTTGGATCTATGTTCTTGAGCTTGGCCTGAAACAACGATTCAGTTGTTGTAGCGTTGTATTTCACATTTGGCCCATTTCTTACTAACTGACGAATGTAGTAGGAGTACACATCCATATGCTATTACAATGCAAGGATAATGAAAAATTCAGAAAGTTATACAACTGAAACAACAGTGACGTCACAAAAAAAAAAATAGACAAATGAGATGTGACCTATAAATATAACCTGTGACCTATAAATTCAGATATGTAATTGTACAAATATAATTTGTGACTTATAAATACGGATATGTGACCAAATAACTAATGATATGTGCCCAAAAATACAAACTATGTGACCTATAAATTCTATTATGTGACCATACGAATGGAACTTGTGACCTATCGATACATGTGACATTTCGGATATGTAACATATATTTAGCAACATACCGAACTAGTCAAGGACACGTCCCTCGATACAAGTTCATACCACCAGTATTTATTTTTCACAAAGAACTGACCAACTACAAAAGATGGTTTAATGTGATCATCTTTATCATTAAACTTCTTCCTGTAAGTGAAAATAAATTCATTGAAAATGCAGTTAGAATTGTTTCTAAACCACGCATCATATAATAGATAACATTCATACTTTGTCTGGGGTTTGTATCCTCTTTGGAACCAGTTCTGAAATTCAGCAATATCAGAATCATCTGCATTCTGACTATAATTTTGGAAGACAACTACATTTCCTTGAGTCTTTATTTGTTTCCCTTCAACGCTAACATATGGAGATTGTAGTGCTTTAGCCGGCCTGGGAGCCCTTTTAACCGGCAATCCGGGGCTTGGTGGGGGAACAGGCGATTCCTAAAAATGGAACAATATCAAACATATGAAACAATTGGATTTATAATATTCGAAAATGGTGTGACCTGTGACTTGTACATAATATGCAACATAGAGTTCATTGTTAATACCTGTGATTTGAAGAAATGTCACAGGAATAATTGTTAATACCTCATTTGCAGCAGAGACCATCTCCTTCAAGACATTGGAAATGATAGAGTCGGCATGTGCTTGCAATTCTTTGGACTTCATTGCTTCTGACGGGTTGCTTATGTGTATCCAATACCATCAAATGATGGACTTTGCAGACCGAAGGGAAAAAATTCATCGGCAGGATCCATATTCCCCTTCCCTTCCATATCAACTGTTTTCCCCCCTGAAGAGTAAAATAAATAAGTGAATGTCTATAGTTATATACGATTGAATTTCGGAAGTCAACTGTTATAGCAATAACTTACTTGGTCTACAGGTTCAGAATCTCCCACAATATTTACTACAAATGTCTCTCTAAATTTGTTCAAAATTCCATCCATCGAACTGGAAATTAAGGTAGTAACAGATTCAGATAAAAACTGCATGTTCGATTTGATGTCCAGCAGGTCCGCACGAATTTCACTTTGCATTCGCACAATAATGTTCAATTTCTTGTGCTGATCAGACTTCAACATGGACATCTGTGACTTCATCTCATCAAGCTGCTGATTCAACAATTGATTATTGTACTGGAGTTCAGATATTTGTCCACGTTCTCAATTCAGCAACCACCTACACCACATGAATACCTATAATCAGTTCCAAGTTGATTGTGACAAATACTAATAATACCATAACTGTAACTGATTCAAAGTAACCTAAAAACTATGACCCGTTAGCTGTGACCTGTTAACTCATCCCTGTTAACATACACATGACATATGCACGCAGCCGAACCTACTATATATGTGAAAATATGAAAAATTATGTTACTCAAGCAGCATGTGATGCACTAACATGAAACGAAATACTTACATCATTCGATGGAGGCTCAACTGAATGAGGTGTACGCAGATTACTTGTGCCACCAGAACGACCCTTCCCAATCGGAGAATTACCGTAGGATGATGTCACTGCCATCTGGGTGGAGGGTCCACAAAAACATCATCATCAAGTTCAATATCGGCATGTCCAATTCTACCCTCAGTTATCATGAGAAGAGGTGTAGATGGTTTTACACCAGAGGAACATGGCTTCTTGCATGTATCAGTTTGGTGATCTGATCTATTCGAATTTCTGCCCTTTCTCTTCTCCACAAGTGAAAGTTTTGGTTGGATAGGTTTGATATATAGCACTTCGGACATGTATAGCATTGCTATTTTAGTGTCGACAGGACCAAGTCACATATTTTCAAATGTCATTCCAAATGCATTGAAATATGTAATGTCACAAATCATCAATTCAAATGTTGACCTGTAATACTAATTGGGTGTACATTTAAAACATTAAAATTTTGACATGTGTGATGTGAGATGATCCTATACAGGATGCAATAATGTGTCTGTGACCTATATCATGTGATCTATGACTCAATGAAAATGACATGTGACCTATAGTGTATCATTTGTGACTCAATGAAAATGACCTGTGACATATTTGTTGTGATATGTGACTTAAAAATATGTACATGTGACATGCAAATTTGTGTTGTAGTTAAAGACTTACATCCGGGTTCGAGAAACAATCGGGTCCTTCGAGCTTGGCAACCGATGGGTGATCATCTGCCGTCCAATTCCTTACCCAGGGGTACTCTCTTGAAATCCTTTTGGCTATACATCCATCGAGGCTAGGAAACGTCTCATATATCCATACTTGAAACACTATCAAAAGACCTTTTAATCTATAATGGGTTATTCTCTTACTCAACCCCTCCCTAAGTGAATTGATAAGCGTGTCAAACAATGATTTACCCCAGGAGAACATGTTCATTTCATTAAAGTCTTCAACTAGAACAAACAAGTAGTGTTCAACAACTTTCTTGTAATCTCTGGGAAGTAAATAAGAAGTGATGAAATACAATGCACCGAGCATGGAAACATCTTCATCAGGAATATCGCCAGCATCAATATATGCCTCCTTGACATCTTTATGTGTCACAACCTTAAACTTACTGAAATATTTTTCTTTCAAACGGGACGACATCTTCTCTAGTCTGTTCGTATCAATATTCCCAAAATATCTTAGTCCGAACACTAAACAAAACTCCGGAAGTGAGAATCTAACAAATCGCCCTTCTATATTGAACCACATTTCGTCTGCATTTGGTTGTCGGACTAGGAGGAAATAATGGATCAACTGCAGTTAAACGACAATTTCATCACACTCTAGAATGTGGCCAAAACATGTATAACGAATGATATTCCTTTGTGCCTCCGTCAGATTGGTTTTAAACTTCGACAACACGCCCTTCGTATTAATAACAGTAATTTACCAGGAAACCGACTTTTCTCTGGTATAACAAAACTCTAAACCTGCATTATGTGTGACCAAATAACGTATTAATTCAAAAATCGCACAAAAAAACCCATGTATGGTCACAACCTTCACACATGCATACTGGTTACACAAAAAAGGTTTGGTCACACATGGTTTGGTAGTCACAGACATGATTATATTATCCATTCCACAATTCGTAAATCAAACAAAGCAAAGATAATTGGTTATGGGTCACAAAACGGGGATACCAATATACACTGAACTCATACATAACAAATTGAATATACCTTGAATCCCAAATGTATAATACACCATCAATATACGTTACCTAGTCAATTTTAGGGTTCGAACATTTGATTCAATTGAAAAACACATCTGAAAATATCTCAAATACCTTCTTCTCCGACTTGTTTTTGACAGACTAATTCGATTTGCGTTTTTTTATGACGAATATTCATAAACCTCCTCCGACTTTCTTTTACCTTTTCTATCTTCACTCCTTGAACGAGCCATTTGGATTTGGGTTTAGGATGTATAGATTTCGATTTTTGGGTTTAGAATATATAGCTTCCAAGGATTGAATACACTTACATTTTCATGGTTTTACGGTGTGATGAAAACGTGCGTGATGATGGTGTTGGGGATTTCATCGAAGAATAACGGCGATAATGGATATGCTTTGCGGCAGTTGGTCTGTGAAAAAAAGTTCGGTTGTGGGTCTGTGTGAAGAAGAGAAGNATCTTTTAAAATATATAAGATATATATTTATATTATATATAATTTAAAAAATCTGACTTTTGAAAATTAAAAGTTAAAATCTGATTTTAGAATATAGATTTTGAAAAGTAGGAAATGGTGTAATTACCACATAAATTATTTTAGAGTGGTGCTATTTATTGTCATGATGATAAAATAACGATGATATAACAATCAATTATCCCTCACATTTCTCTCTCTCTCTCTCCCCTCACCCTCTATTTTATAAAAATTGAACTGTACAATCTCATTGTTTCACGTAAACTTCCACATCACTAATATTTCATCATTATAATGATAAATAACATTATTCATAATTTTATAGTTCATTTTTAATTTAAGAACAAGAAAATTATATCATTTTTTACTTACTCTAAAAATATTTAAAAGAGGAGGAAGAAGAAGAAGAAGAAGAAAAATTGCTCTTTTCATCCTCAACCTTCACAAATTTACTCCAACATTTTTTAGAATTAGACATCTTCAACCTTTTGCCTAATTACAAATGTTAATTGAGGTTTTGAATAAGACGGCCTTTTGATTTTTCATTTCTTTGGTAGGTGAGTTTTGTTGCCACCTAATAGAGGCAGAAGCATTGATTTTCGAAAATACTTTCATGACTACGATCAGAATTCGAAAGTTCATAAATCAAATTATTTCGTGGACTGAATTTCATCAAGAACGACTATTAAAAAAATCGATTAATCATTGTTTGGGTTCGTGCTTCATCATCCAAAGGGAAAACTCATTTTTTGATTCCTTGTAAGCGGGTCTTATGTCCACTTCTGTCGTTAAATCTACATAAAATTATCTATTGGCGTGGACCCCATTTCTCATCATTGAGTTTTACAATAGTATAAAATTTGCAATTTAGCTTAAATTTCCATATTCATAATTAATCTCTCACCAGTCACGTTTATGGTTTCCCAACAAATTTTTGTTCATCACAGCCCAGTGCCATTTCAGTTATGCATAATTTCCACGTAGTGATAAATAATTTATTTTTTGTAATTACTCTCACACTTCCGAATATCTGATGCTTTTAAAAAATAAAAATAAAAAATTATTTTCTTTTTCATTTTTGTGTATAATAATAATAATATAAAATCACCACCACTTGAAAGCTGTTTTGGTGGGTTTTCTCTACGGAACCCTAAGGCAACCACTGACAGTGATACCAATGGTCGCCTCGCCTTCAGGCACAAAAGATAAACATTTTTCTCTAATTTATATTTTCCCTACTGTAGAACAATGTGGGCTCGATTTTCCTTCTAGCATTTGTCTCGGTCATTGGTCAATATTGAAAACTATACGTATAATGACAGCAAGCTCCCATTATCTTATTAATTTTACATTAGTGATGTTGAAATTTCGTAAAACTTTAAACTTGGTAAAATTAGAAACTTTAGAATTTAAGAATCTAAATTTATTTTATTATAAGATCCTTCATATCAAATTACAAAAAATAATTAATAATACGGAATATAGCTTAATTCTTTGGGAATTATTTTTTATTACTGGATCTTGAATCTTGAAGTTTGAACTGTAATCTTTTAATGTTTGAGTTCTTCACTGTTAATCTTGAATTTTGCTTCTATTCTTTAATTCTTGTTCTTGGTTTTGCTTCTTAATCCATATTTTTCATTCTTGAATTCCTTCATCTTAATTCTTAGGGTGTGTTTGTCTCCCATTATTAGAAGAAAAATAGAGTAATGAATATTATTTTTTGAAGAATGTGTGGTTGAAAAGTAAGTAATTTTATTGATTTTTGTGTAAAATATTTTTATTGAGTGAAGGTGTGGTGGAAAATCTTACTATAACAAACAATTTTTGGAAATAATGGTAGACAAACAGGGGCTTAATTGTGGATTGCTTGTTCTTGATTGTGGATTTTTTTATTTTTTTTATCTTCATCTTCAATAAGTTTTCTCTTGTATGTGTTGATGGGATGATACAAAGAATGTGAATTACTTATGAATTGTGAACTATAACCATATTTATAGTTTTAATATGTATTTGACGAATCGTCAAATACAACTCTAATAGATTTGATCTCTACGCATAAAATTCGTTCCGCAATTTATTTAGACGCCCTAAATCCAGCAATTTAATTCTTTATTAAATCACTTTAATTGAGTTTAACTTTAAAATAGTCTTTTACGCAATTAATTATGTATGTAGGTCCACATGACAAATTAATAATCCCAACAATCTCCCACTTTTGTCACATATGTTACCTAATAAATATATATAACATTATGAAAACTTTTGCTATCATAATCAAAAGTATTTTCAAACAATCTCGTCCACTGATTATATCAATATAGGATCAAAGTGGTATTCGTTACAAATATCATAATCAAATCATCAATAGTCATGTATATCAACACAATCAAATGACATATATCGACTGTGGATGTATAGCATGGAAATTACATGCAATGTAATCCAAACATGTCTATTTTCAACTAGTCATATCTTATTATTTAATGAGATCAACCATAAACTTTAATCAGAGTGGAACTAAAATGAATACTTTATTTTTTAAATAAACTGAATATCCATGTATAAAAATATGTGTCTCGAATACAAAATGCCACTAAACTGACGTATCGTCAAATGATGCAACATCCATCTGAGCATTATGCTTATGAAAGATCTTTTGTAGCAGCTATTTAGTAAATTGATCCATAATTACGAAATTTATCCTAATATATTTTATAGAAATCTGATCAATCTGAATTCTTTCTTTAATAACTAGAAACTTGATGTCTGTAAACTTTGACATCGTCAAGTTCTTATTAGAATACAAGACTATTGTTGTTGCGGAATAACTAAAGTGATCTTTCAAATTCATCCAAAATATGCAGTATAGTGATAATATTTTGTAGTCATATTCTATGATCAGAATCAAAATATCCAATGATCCTCAATTGGTCTGATTTTCATGTATGTGATCATGTAATCCTCAATTCTTTGTAGATATCGAATAACCTAATTGGCTACTTTCCAAATATCCATCCCAAATTTACTTAAATATATGTCCAACATTTCAACAATAAATGCTATATACATATGTGTGTGCAAACCTAAGCATAGCTCCAAAGTGCTAAAGGAAATGAAACTTTCTGTATTTCATTTTCTTTTCTATATTTCATTTCCTTTAAGTTTATCATTGGGGCATTAATTGAGATTAAACTTACCTCCCATAGTAATAAGGTATCACCCGGTTTACATACATACATTACAAATCTCTTAAGAACCTTATCGACATAACTCTTTTGTAATAATTCAAAAATACCCCGAGTACGATTCTAGCGTATCTGTATCCCTAAAACAAAATAACCGTCGCCAAAGTCTTACATTTCAAATTTCCATGACAGAAATCTCTTGATTTTGTACAATAAGTCCATATCATTGCAGACAAACAATATGTTATCAACATGCAATACTAGGAAAATATGATTACTCCTACTAAACTTGTGGTATACACAATCATCAACTGTATTTACCTCAAAATCAAACGAGATAATTATTTGATGAGATTTGTGATACCATTAATGAGAAGCCTACTTAACTCATGATGAATTTCTTTAATTTGTAAACCATCTGGCGTAACTTAAGATAAAATGCGTCATAAATATCATAATAATTTTAAAAGAGTATTTTATAGAAACTAGAGAGAAAGTCTATTTAATGTCAATGTCCTCCTTTTGAGTAAAATCATTTGCAACAAGACGAATCTTATATCTCTTCACATCACCCTTCGAATCCCTCTTAGTTTTAAATATCTATTTGCAACCAATGAGTTTCGCACCTTCAAATAATGGGATAAGTTCCCAAACGTCATTATTACTTATGAACTTTATCTCTTTATGTATAACATCAATCAACTCTTGAGAATTATTCATTTGTATGGTTTGATGAAAGTTGATTTATCAAATCTACTTTCATCAATCCAATGTCATCCTTATTTTTTTTTAGAGAGAGACTATAAAGTCATTTGGAATTGCCTCTCTTTTTTCTCTAATAAATTTCCTTAATGGTTTTTGTTCTTAAAGTTGTTGAGTTTGTTTTTCTTGAACAAACTCTTGATTGTATAAAGGAAATTTTGTAATATTGTCTTGATCTGAAATTATCTCTTGAACAAGATTTGGAGTAAGAATTTGTCCCTAATCTTGATCATTGTCATTTGCAACAGAAGTAATATATACATATCATTTCTCAAAGATAAAATCCTTAACTTTAAAACATTATCTACTCCCGTAAACTCTACATCCTCAAGAAATTAGATATTTCCTATTTCGAAAATTGATCTAATAGTGGGTCTTTAAAAATTTTGTAACCCTTTAACAGTTGCTTTACTTGAAACTTTATTGAGAATTTAAACTGCAGTCTTTAGTGCTTCTTCTTAGAAAGATTCTGGCAAAGTGAAATGATTAATCATATTCCTTACTGTGTAATGACAAGCCTACGACAGGAACCATTCACATTATGGTTGGAGGAATAGCATCAGGAGGAGACTCGAATAGAGGGCGTAAGCAATATACTAAGCAGCATAGCTCGAACTTGAGGATGATGCCTAATGACATGGAAGAAATCACATTCAGGTCACAGGATTTGGAAGGCTTGTCACATCCGCACGATGATGCCTTGGTCATATCAGCGATCATATCTAATTTTGAGGTAGAGAAGATATTGGTTGACAATGGGAGCGCGGCCAACTTACTCTCCCATGAAGCATACTCTAGGATGGGGATTTCGACTGAACAGCTCAAAGCTGTTAAAACCCAGCTTCAAGGATTTGGAGGCGGCACGATCATTCCGGAGGGAGTCGTCAATCTTCCCTTTACATTATGATCAAATCAAAAGCAAGTGACTGAAATCACATCATTCCAGGTAGTCCGTGTTTCAATAGCTCACAACGCCATTCTGGGAAGGCCATTACTCAACAATATCAGAGCTATTTTTTTACTTTCCACTTTGCTATGAAGTTCCCTACAAGTAATGGTGTAGGGATAGTGCGTGGAGACCAGTCTACTGCTAGACAGTGCTACATTACCAGTGTTCGAGGAATAAGCTCCAACGTCATGCAAATCTTGTCATCTGAACCCGAGTCCAACCTTAGAGGAAGACCACTCTCTGGACCTTGGAACGCAGATAATCCGGAGATTTATTATAAGTAGTTTATTTTACTTTCACATATTATTTTTCTTTTCGCTTTTACTTTTCAGTTTGTCGGGCTTGCATGCCCCCATGTCTTTTTACTTTTTAAGTGGTCGGGATTGCGTGCCCACATTCGGGATTTAGGAAAGATAAATTTTCTAGAATAACTAGAGTCGAGATTTTATCTCAAATAAAATATTCTTAATCTCAAACGCCCTCAAAGCCTTGCCCCGAGCAAGGACCTCAAAGCCTTGCCCCGTGCAAAGACCTCAAGCCTTACCTCATGCAAGCACAACAAAGTCTTGCCACGAGCAAGCACCTCAAAGTCTTATCCCGTGCAAGCACCTCAAGCCTTGTCTCGAGTAAGCACCTCAAAGCCTTGCCCCGTGCAAGTACCTCAAGCCTTGCCTCGAGCAAGCACCTCAAAACTTTGCCCCGTGCAAGCGCCTCAAGCCTTGCCTAGAGCAAACACCTCAATCCTTGCCCCATGCAAGCGCCTCAAGCCTTGCCTCGAGCAAGCACCTCAATCCTTGCCCCGTGCAAGCACGACAAAGACTTACCATGAGCAAGCACCTCAAAGCCTTTGGACTTTGATTGTTCAAGTTTTGGACCACTCGGGCCAGAGAACCTAATACTCATCGAGTTCCTTTAATCGTTCGAGTTTTGAACTCCTCGGGCTTGATAGCCTAATACTCCTCAGGTTCCTAACTTTAAACTTTGATCGTTCGAGTTTTAGACTCATCGGGCCTAAGAGCTTAATACTCCTCGAGTTCCTAACTTTAAACTTTGATCGTTCGAGTTTTAGACTCATCGGGCATGAGAGCCTAATACTCCTCGAGTTCCTAACTTTAAATTTTGATCGTTCGAGTTTTAGACTCATCGGGCCTGAGAGCCTAATACTCCTCGAGTTCCTAACTTTAAACTTTGATCATTCGAGTTTTGGACTCCTCGGGCCTGAAAGCCTAATACTCCTCGGGTTCCTAACTTTAAACTTTGATCGTTCGAGTTTTGGACTCCTCGGACTTGAGAGCCTAATACTCCTCAGTTTCCTAACTTTAAACTTTGATCGTTCGAGTTTTGGACTCATCGGGCCTGAGAGCCTAATACTCCTCGGGTTCCTAATTTTAAACTTTGATTGTTCGAGTTTTGAACTCCTCGAGCTTAAGAGCCTAATGATCCTCGAGCTTCTAACTTTGTTATTAAAACATCTTCTAAAAAAAAAGTTGCTCGGGTAATTACATTAAACTATTATAAGGTATGCTCGAGGAAAACACAACACAAATGATTGGATGTGCGTTAAACAAACAATGAAACATCGATATCAAAATGCTAATCATGCCTAATCTCAACGTTGATCATGCCCTTCCATTGGCTAGCTTCCAAAAGCTGATCATGCCTTTCACCGACTGATCTTGCCTTTCCACAAGGATGATCATGCATTTCCATAAGATTGATCATGCCTTTCCACGAGGCTGATCATGCCTTTCACCAGGCTAATCTTACCTTTCCACAAGGATGATCATGCCTTTCCACAAGGCTGTTTGTGCCTTGCACTAGGCTGATCATTTCATTCCATTGGTTGATCATGCCTTTCACAAGGTCGATCTTGCCTTTTTACAAGGATGATCATGCTTTTCCACAAGGTTGATCATGCATTTCTACAAGGATGATCATGCATAAGGCTGACCATGCTTTTGACCATCTTATCTCCATCGCTACTCGTTCTTGATATTGGAAGATGCATCACATCCCAGAATCTCGAAGCGCGAGCCTCTGGCATGGATGCACGGGGGCCTGTGACGAGTCCAATTGTGGTCGAGCTCGAGCATGTTGCTAGAGGACCACCTTGCTA